>PVJN01009079.1:0-62226 GCA_004026805.1 Lasiurus borealis | reverse complement strand
TTCCAACAAACTGGACAACTTGCAAGAAATGGACATTTTCCTAGAAAAACATAACCTTCCAAAACTCAATGAGGAGGAAGCCAAACATCTCAATAGTCCAATAACTATGGAAGAATTTGAAGCAGTCATCAAAAAGCTTCCAGCAAATAAAAGCCCAGGACCAGATGACTATGCAGGAGAGTTTTACCAAACATTCAAGAAAGAATTAAAACCTATCCTCCTCAGACTATTAAAAAATATTCAAGAAGAAGGAACACTTCCAAACACATTCTATGAAGCCAGCATCACCCTAATACCAAAACCAGATAAAGATAACACAATGAAGGAGAATTATAGGCCAATATCTCTCATGAACATAGATGCCAAAATCCTCAACAAAATTCTAGCAAATTGGATCCAGCAGTATATAAGAAAGATCATACAACATGACCAAGTAGGATTCATCCCAGGAATGCAGGTGTGGTACAATATCCACAAATCAATAAAGGTGATACATCACATAAACAAATTAAGAGATAAAAATCACATAGTCATATCAATTGATGCAGAAAAAGCATTTGACAAAATCCAACACCCTTTCTTGATAAAAACTCTCAGCAAAGTCGGAATTAAAGGAACATACCTCAGCATCATAAAAGCCATATATGATAAACCCACAGCTAACATCATACTCAATGGGCAAACACTAAAACCATTTCCCCTAAGAACAGGAACAAGACAGGGATGCCCACTCTCACCTCTCCTGTTTGACATAGTACTGGAAGTATTAGCCATTGCAATTAGACAACAAGAAGAAATAAAAGGCATCCAAATTGGAAAAGAAGTAAAGCTGTCCTTATTTGCAGATGTCATGATATTGTACATAAAAAACCCAAAGGACTCCATTCCAAAACTAATTGACTTAATTAATTAATTTGGCAATGTAGTAGGATACAAAATTAATGCTAAGAAGTCTGTGGCATTTCTATACAGTAATAGTGAAATTACAGAAAGAGAGACTAAAAATGCAATCCCATTTACCATTGCATCAAAAAAATTAAGATACCTAGGAATAAACCTAACTAAAGAGGTACAAGACCTTATGTAAAAAACTACAGGATACTGAAAAAAGAGATAGAGGAAGATGTTAACAGATAGAAGAGCATACCATTCTCATGGATTCGGAGAATCACCATCATTAAAATGTCCATACTCCCAAAGCAATCTATACATTCAATGCACTACCTATTAAAATACCAATGACATATTTCACAGACCTGGAAAGAATTCTTTATAGATTCATCTGGAACAACAAAAAAAGACCATGAATAGCTACAGCAATTCTGAGAAAGAAGAATAAAGTAGGTGGGATCTCAATACCAGATTTCAAGCTATACTACAAAGCAACTGTTCTCAAAACTACGTGGTACTGGCACAAGAACAGACATATAGACCAATGGAATAGAATAGAGAACCCAGATATCCTCCCAAACCACTATGCTCAATTAATATTTGACAAAGGAGGCATGAACATACAATGGAGCCAAGATAGCCTCTTCAATAAATGGTGTTGGGAAAATTGGACAGATACACACAAAAAAATAAAAATGGACCACCAACTTACTCCAAATACCGAAATAAACTCAAAATTGATACAGGACTTAAACAGTAGAAGGGAATCCATAAAAAATACTAGAGGAATCCACAGGCAGCACAATCTCAGATATATGCCGAAAGAACTTCTTCACTGATACTGCTCCAAAGGCAATGGAAGCTAAAGAAAAAATAAACAAATGGGACTACATCAAAATAAAAAGCTTTTGCACAGTAAAAGAAACTATCAACAAAACAACAAGAAAGATCACTGTATGGGAGAACATATTTGCAAATGATATCACTGATAAAGGTTTAATCTCCAAAATCTACAGCCAACTTATACAACTTAATAAAAGGAAGATAAACGACCCAATAAAAAATGGGCAACTGACCTAAATAGAACCTTTTCAAAAGACGACAGAAGGAAGGCCAATAGACACATGAAAACATGTTCAGAGTCACTAATCATCGGAGAGATGCAAATCAAAACGACAATGCGATACCATCTTACACCGGTCAGAATGGCAATCATCAACAAATCAACAAACGACAAGTGTTGGCGAGGATGTGGAGAAAAAGGAACCCTTGTGCACTGTTTGTGGGAATGCAGACTGGTGCAGCCACTATGGAGAACAGTATGGAGTTTCCTCAAAACACTAAAAATGGATCTTCCATTTGACCCTGTAATCCCACTCTTAGGAATTTATCCTAAAAAATCACAAACACCAGTCAGAAAGGATTTATGCACCCCTATGTTCACAGCAGCACAATTTACAATAGGTACAAGTTGGAAATAGGCTAGGTGCTTGTCAGCAGATGAGTGGATCAGAAACCATGGTACATCTACACAATGGAATTCTATGCTGCCATTAAAAAGAAGGAATTCTTACCATTTGCAGCAACCTGGTTGGAACTGGAGAGCCTTTTGCTTAGTGAAATAAGCCAGTCAGTGAAGGAGAAGCATCACATGATCTCACTCATTTGTGGATAATAAAGAACATTATAAACTGATTAACAAAAGGATAGATACAGAGGCAGTAAAATTTCAAACATACTGTGAAATTAGGGCAGGAAGATTAAAGTTAGGTGAGGTAGATAAGAGATCAATCAAAGGACTTGTATGCATGCATATAAGCATAACCAATGAACATAGACACTGGGGGTTTGGGTTATGCCTGGGGGGGGGGAAAGGGGAGATATGTATAAAAAATTAATTAAAAAATAAAAATAAATAAATTTTGAAAGAATACCTAACCAAAAATAAAATAAAATAAAATAAAAATAAAGTAGAGCCACTTGATTGAGAGTACTTTTTAAAAATATATATATTTTTTTATTGATTTCAGGAAAGAAGAGAGACTGAGATATAGAAATATCAATGATGATAGATAATCATTGATCAGCTACCTCACACTGGGGATCATACATGCAACCCAGTCATGTGCCTTTACCAGAAATCAAACCATGACCTCTAGTTCATAAGTCGATGCTCAATCACTCAGCCAAAATGACCGGGATACTTTGAGAGTACTGTTATTATAACTTTGGTTGTGGTTATTTTCTACTTATATGTAAAGATATATTTTGTGGGCCAATATCAATTAGAAAGAACTTTTTAGAAATGGTTCAACTTTTTAAGCTAAAAGACAGGGGGAAAAAGCTCAAATAAACTAGAATGGTCAAATCATTAAAAAATATTAATACAAATGTAAATGAATAATGGACTTTAGGAATGAAATGAAGAAACACTTTTTAACTAAAAATATTCTTTAAAAAGCAAGTCTTTTACAGGAAATAAAGGAACAAGAAGGACTATAGGCACACTTCTGGGTTCCTGACCAGCATGTAAGGAAGTCATCACTCTGCCTAACTAAAAAGAAAAAGCTGAACAAACTGAAAATCAATAGTTCTTAGATCCATTATAGAATGGAAGTCACCGGAACATACAGAGAGAAACAAGTTAGAACAGAAATTCCACAGCACAGACCTCCAGGGAAATCAGTGCTGATGTCAGAATACCAGGGCTGTAATTGTTGAATTACTGGATACTCTGTGAACCACTCCTCTTCCAGGAGACTATGCCTGCTCTCATGTCTCCATTTCTGGTACCTTCAGCTGTGTCTGCCCTCATATGCAATGAGCCTATAGCCAGATCTTCCCTTTGTATTTAGAACCCACTGTGAATATAGCCCATGTCTTCCCCACTAGGTCTTTATCCACTGTGTCTGCAGCCTTTGTTGGTGGCAGGGTCTCCACCCACTATGCCACAGTTCGGTATCTATTCATCTATTGAAAGGCATTTTAGTTCCTCCCAAGTTTCTAAGTTCTGGTCACTGTAAAGAAAGCTGCTGCACATATTTTCTTGCTAGTTTTTATGTGGATATACACGTAGTAAACACATATTGTCAGTTTTTCTTATTGTAGCAGTCTTTCTAATAGAAGTGTGTTGCTGTTTCATTATTGTTTGTAGTTTGCTTTTCCTTAAGGACAAATGATGTTGCCCATCTTTACAAATGCTCATTTCCCATCTGTATGTCTTTATTGAAGTGTCTGTTTAGATCTTTACCTATTTTTTTAATCCAGGGAGTTTATTTTCTTATTAGTGAGTTTTAAAGGTTTGTTGACCATTTGGATATAAGTCCTTCTTCAGATATGCACTTTGCAAGTATTTTATTTGAACAGTTGAAAAGTATAATTTAATGAAGTCCACATTATCAATGTTTTCTTTCGTGGATTGTGCTTTGGGTGCTCTCTATAAATTCTAACTACCAAAGCAAAATTCAGAGATTTTTCTTCTGTGTTTTCTTTTAGAATCATGATTCTGGAAACATCTTTTTATAGGTTTGCCTTTCACATTGTCTATAAATTATTTTAAGTGAATTTACATGTAAGGTATAAATTTTTATCTTTGCTCATTTTTTCCCCAGGTGATCAACCTTTGGCATTATCACTATTTGTTGGAAAAAGCTATATTTCTATAACTACCTTGCTCCTTGGAACAAGATCAGTTGACTGGTTTTTCATGAGTCTATTTTCAGACTCTCTATTCTATTTATCTGTGTTAACTTTTCTCCAATACTATGCTGTCCTAATCACTGTCACCTTATTAAAAAATTGGGATTGGAAGTATGAGTTATTTTCAGGTTAGTTCTTCAATATTGTCTATTCCCCTTAAGTCTTAAAAACAGTTTGCCATTACAAAGATATTTTCTGCGATTTTTATTGACATTATGCTGAATCTATTGGGAAGTGTTATTATCTTATATTTTTGTCTTTTGACAGTATTAAATAGTTTTTACTCACAGATTTGTACATACTTTGTTGGAATTTTGTTGGTTTATACCTAAGATTAATTTCCTTTTCTTTCTTTTGTATGTATGTTTCTTTCCTTTTTTTTTTTTTTTTTTTCATTCCATCCTGCCTCCCATCCTCCATTTCTTTATTTGGGAGGGATAAATGGGTGGGATAGAGGCCTATTATAAGTGGTATTGTGTTTTTTTAATTCCTATTGGTCATTACTAGTATATAGGAAAGCAATTGAATTTTGGTTGTTTATTTTGTTTGTTTGCTTCTGATTATCTCTACTAAATCTCATCAAAACATGAGATACTGAGTTCCACTCTCTTTGAATTTGGTAAATTGTGGTCTTGAATAATCTTAACACAGAAGGCCTGGAGGGGGCACCCTTCAACTGCTAAACAGTGAACTCTAAGTATCCTGAGAGCTGTCCTCAGTGTCCGCAGGGGGCGCCAGACTCCTCCTTTCTGACCTGCAAGTAGCATTCCGTTTCCATGCAGACTAGGAGGAGCAGAACTTGATTTTCTTAGAATCTACCCAGGTGCCCCTTGGCCTTGGAACCATCTGACAGGTGCTAGTGGGGGAAAATGCTCTCTGTTCCCGCCCCTCTGGTTGTGAAGGAAGGTGGGCCGGCTTCTCTCCATGTTTTCCTGAAATAGCCAACAGAGAAATTCTCGTTTTATGGACAGTTTCCTCCTGTTTTAGTCTTTGCTTTCTTGATTTGGGCAAGATTTATCTTACGAAAAGAAATCCCTTCATTGAGAGCTTTCATGGGTAAAAATCACGTTTTATTTTGTTTATATCATGTTTTATTTTGTTTTGTTTGTTTGTTTTTAATCAGATTAGAATTACTACTGGGAACCCTAGTGGGAAGTGTCAGGGCCTCTGATGCAGAGAGGGACAGGGGATGCCAGCAGGCTATACAGATAACCGGTCTTCACACACATGCTCTCACTCAAGTTTGAATGGTCCATGTTTCCTGCAGCATCACGTAGTTGGAAAACTATTGCAAAATTGAAGAGTAGGTATATTATAATTCATGATTCTACTTTAAGTTTAAATATGTTATATACAAAAGCCAAATATTTTTATTTTCTTAGTTATTTTCAAATGCAGAATGTATATTCATCTTTTGTTAAAGTTTTGATTTCACTTCACATGCCCTCAAAGTTACTTTATCTCATTGGTTTTAACAAATGAATAGGCCCTGCAATTATTGTGATGCTCAATATTGTCACAATTGCTCCTTGGAACACTTTAATGTCTAGTTCTGCTTGATTCAAAATATCATTCCCCAATGGAAATTTTTACAAAATGTGCAATTTATTTGCAACATGTCACTTTTAATTCAATGTGGTCCAGTTCACCATTTGGTGTTACACATATTATTGTTTGAGAAATATTATTAATCTGACTGGGTTGCCTGATTGCCTTTATTCCCTCCCCAGGGTGGTACAGGGGGGAACTGTGGCATCCCTCTTGAACACTTCAGCAAGTAATCTGTGCCAAAACCATATTAATCCTTTGTGACTCCAGAGGCACTAAAATTCTCCAGTGGAATTCCAGATTGAATAAAGTCAGAGGGATGGTCTGAAACTGCCTAAGCACTTTTCTTCATGACACTCAAAACACACGTGCAAGACACACTAATTAGTGCATCCAGAGTCAGAAGATGACAGTTGAAACCTCAGGTGAAAGAGTGAGAAGCAGCAGTGATCTTGGAGGTTCATGAGGCTGCTTTGAAGGCAGCAGTGAGACAGGTGACTGTTCTCCTTGGCTTGCAGCACAGGACAGCATGTATCCAGGAGAGGAGTGCTTCATGATGGAAAATAGAATTCCATTCATTCACCTTTCCCACAGCATCCTGAAGTCATGCAAAACACTGCAGGCAAATGGCTATTAATATAATATTTACATAGTGCCTCCTTAAAATTCAGACTCACAAGTCTCACAGCTCTGGCTGAGCTGGAGTCAGGGAGAGACATGTTATGTTGTATTGACATTTTATGTTGTCTCTGATTTACTCTCAAGGTATTAACAGGGTTTTTTTTAAGTAATTGTTTTGCAAATAATTTCAAACTTCTACTAGTAGAATAATTGCACAAGCAGTATAAAGTGCTTCTCGCCTTACCCAGATGCGCAGTTATCACTTTGCTGCATTTGCCCTTCACAAGATGAGGGAACCTCTTTCCACATCCCGAGTGGTTCAGGGTTCCCGGTTCAGGGTTCGGGTTCTGAAGGAGGCCGCACGCAAACGAAATGAGAGACTAGAAAACATTAATTTGGCGATATTGGGGGGGCAGGCGGGAGCCTTCCTCTAGTGGAAAGGACTGCCACTTGCTCTGGCCTTTTTCTCCCTTTTATTAAGGCTTTGGGACACACCCCTAGCCTTTAGGCAGGAAATAACAAAACAGAAATTAACATAAAACAAACAGGTAAAGGCTGCTTCAGTCAACAATGTTTCAACTAAACAGTGAGTGATTAGCTCTCACCTTTCAGAGCAGTTAAGGTTAACCAGCCTGCTGGCCTCCTGTTTATATCCATTTAGTAAGAACAATATTTGGTTTCCGACAACAAGAAATATTCAATTATTCCTAGTACCTTTCCCCAAATTACATTCAGCAAAAGAGGTGTCATTTTTTTATCAGTATTCTTTTCCCTGAAACAAAACACTCTCCCAAATAATCACCACATAACCCAAAATCAGGAAATCAACATGGTTCAATGCTGTAATGCCCTCTATAGACCCATGTAGAGTGTATTCTTCTTCTTTTTTTTAATATATTTTATTGATTTTTTTTACAGAGAGGAAGGGAGAGGGATAGAGAGTTAGAAACATCAATGAGAGAGAGACATAGATCAGCTGCCTCTTGCACACCCCACACTGGAGATGTGCCCACAACCAATGTACATGCCTTTGACCGAAATTGAACCTGGGACCTTTCAGTCCACAGCCCTAAGCTCTATCCACTGAACCCAACCGGTTTTAGCGAGTGTATTCTTCTATTGCTGTCCAAATTTTTTTTTCCAGAACTGTTCCTGTGACTTCTCCTCATTTTTATATCCAATCGGTCTGCTCAGGCCTCCTCCCCCAGCAGACTCAGACCCTGAAGGAACTACCCTCCTCCCAAGCCCATGCTGCTGCTGCTCTCTCTCCAGTGCAGCCTATCAGAGGACATAAGTCCACCCACCCTGTCAACTTGATTGCTACGTGAAAATTCTGCCAGTTTCCCTTTAACAATATGTCAATATTCCATTGAACTTTTACTTACAAGTCTTTGTGTCTATAGATGATGGTACCAACCACTCTCTGATGGTGCTTTTGTTTCTATCATTGTTCCAGTATTTATATCTGGTTTCTGACCATAACCAAGCAACTGCCTGCTCCCCAGGTATTCATTACATCATTATGGATTCATGGATCCTTATTTTGTTCAATGTCTTGTCATCTGTCTTTGTTATTTACTTTGAAGTTCAAATTATCCCAAGTTGATCACTGGGGTTCTCTTCAAGATGACTAATCCAGCCCCATATGTCATATTGCTTGTCCAGATAGTGTCTGAGGAGAGAAGATTCCATTATTCCTATCTCATGTCACCAAATTATACTCCCCTCAGAGGTGTGTTATTCTCATCAAGATATGAGAGCAGCCAGCGCTGAATACTTACAATTAACCAGTAGCTGTCTACATTTTCTCTGTGTATATTCTCTACTATTTACTTCAATTTATTCTGTACCTAAAGGTCTCTTTTATAAACTAAGCAGTATTTACATTTGTGGTTGATTTCCCATTGGCCTTAAAATAAGGATCATAGGACTGACCATGCCTTTTGAACCCTGAGTATTCTGGCCTCTAAAGTCCAATCCACTATAGTTACCTGCTGTCCAGTCTCTTCTTACTTATAGTGACACAATGGTTCTTTCTTGTTTGGGCTATTTTATACATAAATGTTTCCTTAATCTATTAACCAATTCCCATTTCTACCAAAATTTCAAAGACTTTGCACAGCTATATCTTTAAGGTCTCAGCTAAAAAATCTATTCTTTCCAAGATTTGCTTACCATCTTCACAAATGAAGTCATTCAGAAACATATATATACACCATCCTTCTCTGTATTAATTGTTTCTTCTAAGCTAAATTTTAAACTCCACAAAGTATATTGTCTGACTGCTTTATTTCTCAATAAAACCCCTGGCTTAGATATGGCTAAAAGTAGACCTGCAATGAATATTCTTTTGAGGCAAAAAGTGATCATTACTTCTTTTTTATTTATTTATTTTTCATACTTTTTATTTTACTATGTTACATGTATGCGTATCTCCCCATTGCCCCCCTTCCCAGGCACACCCAAACTTCCCAGTGTTTGTGTTCATTGGTTATGCTTATATGCATGCATACAAGTCCTTTGGTTGATCTCTTATCTACCCCACCTCTCCTTAAACTTCCTGCTGTAATTTGACCATCTGTTTGATACTTTACTGCTTCTCTGTCTATCCTTTTGTTCAACAGTTTAAAATGTTCTTTATTATCCACAAATGAGTGAGAACATGTGGTGTTTCTCCTTCAGGCTTATTTCACTAAGCATAAGACTCTCCAGTTCCATCCAGGTTGCTGCAAATGGTTAAGAATTCCTTCTTTTTAATGGCAGCATAGAATTCCATTGTATAGATGTACCATGGTTTCTGGTCCACTAATCTGCGGATGGACACCTAGGCTGTTTCAAATTGTAGCTATTGTAAATTGTGCTGCTGTGAACATAGGGGTGCATAAATCCTTTCTGATTGGTATTTGGAATTTCTTAGGATAAATTCCTTAGAGTGGGATTGGTGGGTCAAATGGGAGATCCATTTTTAGTTTTTAGTTTTTTGAGGAAACTCCATACTGTTCTCCACAGTGGCTGCACCAGTCTGCATTCCCACCAACAGTGCACAAGGGTTCCTTTTTCTCCACATCCTTGCCAACACTTGCCATTTGTTGATTTGTTGATGATTGCCATTCTGACAGGTATATGATGATATCGCATTGTCATTTTGATTTGCATCTCTCATATAATTAGGGATTTTGAACATGTTTTCATGTGTCTCTTGGCCTTCCTTCTCTTATCATCTTTAGAAAAGGCTCTATTTAGGTCCCTTGCCCGTTTTTTTTATTGGATTCTTTATCTTCCTTTTATTAAGTTTATGACTTGGCTGTAGATATTGGAAATTAAACCTTTATCAGTGATAATATTTGCAAACATATTCTCCCTACAGTGGTCTTTCTTGTTGTGTTGATGGTTTCTTTTGCTGTGCAAAAGCTTTTTATTTTGATGTAGTCCCATTTGTTTATTTTTTCTTTAGCTTCCATTGCCTTTGGAGCAGTATCAGTGAAGAATTTCTTTCGGCATATGTCTGAGATTTTGCTGCCTGTGGATTCCTCTAGTATTTTTATGGTTTCCAGTCTAATGTTTAAGTCCTGTATCTATTTGGAGTTTATATTTGTGTAGGGTATATGTTGGTGGTCTAGTTTCATTTTTTGCATGTATCTGTCCAATTTTCCCAACACCATTTACTGAAAAGACTATCTTGGCTCCATTGTATGTTCTTGCCTCCTTTGTCAAATATTAATTGATCATAGTGATTTGGGTGGATATCTGGATTCTGTATTCTATTTCATTTGTCTATATGTCTGTTCTTATGACAGTACCAGGCTGTTTTGAGAACAGTTGCTTTGTAATATATCTTGAAATCTGGTATTGAGATCACACCTACTTTATTCGTCTTTCTCAGAATTACTGTGGCTATTTATGGTCTTTTTTTTTGTTCCAGATGAATCTTTGAAGAATTCTTTCTATGTCTGTGAAATATGTCATTGGTATTTTAATAGGTAGTGCATTGAATCTGTAGATTACTTTGGGTAGTATGGACATTTTAATGATGTTGATTCTCCCACTCCATGAGCATGATATGCTCTTCCATCTGTTAACATCTTCCTCCTTCTCTTTTTTCAGTGTCCTGTAGTTTTATGTATAAAGGTCTTTTACCTCCTTAGTTAGGTTTATTCATAGATATCTTAATTTTTTTGGTGCGATGGTAAATGGGATTGCTTTTTTAGTCTCTCTTTCTATAATTTAACTATTAGTGTATAGAAATGCCACAGATTTCTTGGCATTAATTTTGTATCCCGCTATTTGCCATATTCATTTATTAAGTCAATTAGGTTTGGGATAGAGTTCTTCGAGTTTTTTATGTACAATATCATATCATGTGCAAATAAGGACTGCTTTACTTCTTCTTTTCCAATTTAGATGCCTTTTATTTCTTCTTGTTGTCTAATTGCAATGGCTAATAATTCCAGTACTATGTTAAACAGGAGAGGTGAGAGTGGGCATCCCTGTCTTGTTCCTGTTCTTAGGAGAACTGGTTTTAGTTTTTGCCTATTGAGTATGATGTTAGCTGTGGGTTTATCTTTATGGCCTTTATGATGTTGAAGTATGATCCTTCTATTCTCACTTTGCTGAAAGTTTTTATCAAGAAAGGGTGTTGGATTTTGTCAAATGCTTTTTCTGCATCAACTGATATAACTATGTGATTTTTATCTCTCGATTTGTTTATGTGATGTATCACCTTTATTGATTTGCGGATATTGTACCATCCTTGCATTCGTGGGATGAATCCTACTTGGTCATGGTGTATAATCTTTCTGATGTACTGCTGGATCCGAATTGCTAGAATTTTGTTGAGGATTTTGGCATCTATGTTCATGAGAGATATTGGCCTATAATTCTCTTTCATTGTGTTATCTTTATCTGGTTATGGTATTACGGTGATGATGGCTTCATAGAAGGTTTTTGGAAGTATTCCATCTTCTTGAATATTTTTTAATAGTCTGAGGAGAATAGGTTTCAATTCTTCCTTGAATGTTTGGTAAAACTCTCCTGTGTAGCCATCAGGTCTTGGTTTTGTTTGCTGGAAGCTTTTTGATGACTATTTCAATTTCTTCCATAGTTATTGGAATATTGAGTTGTTTATATTCTTCCTGAGAGTTTGGAAGGTTATATTTTTCTAGGTATATGTCCATGTCCTCTAGGTTGTCCAATTTGTTGGAATAGAGTTGTTCATAGTATTTTTTAACAATCCTTTGTATTTCCACAGGGTCTATTGTTATTTCTCCTCTCTGATTTTCTTTATTTGTGTCTTCTCTCTTTGCTTCTTGGTGAGCCTGGCTAGAGGTCCATCAATCTTGTTTATCATTTCAAAGAACCACCTCTTGATTTTTTTGATCTTTTGAATTGTTTCTTTGGTCTCCAAGTTGTTTATCTCCATTATGATCTTCACTATTTCCTTCCTTCAGCTTACACTGGGCTTTTCTTGGGGCTCTCTTTCTAACTCTTTGAGTTGTAGGGTTAGGAAATGTATTACCATTGTTTCCTGTTTTTTTTTGCAGTAGGCTTGTAGGGCTATGAATGTCCCTCTCAAGACTGCTTTCACTGTGTCCCATAAATTTTGTATTGTTGTGTTGTCATTGTCATTTGTTGCCATGATTTTTTTTATTTCTTCCATGATCTCTCTGGTTACCCAATCGTTGTTTAATAACATGCTGTTTAGTCTCCATGTGTTTGATTTCATTATATTGTTTTTATTATACTTGATTTCTAGTTTTATGCCACTGTGGTCTCAGAAAATACTTGATATGATTTCTATCTTCTTGAATTTGAAGAGACTTTTCTTATGACCAATTATATGATCTATCTTTGAAAATGACCCATGTGCACTGGAGAAGAATCTGTATTCTGAGGCTTTGGGGTGAAATGTTCTGAAGATGTCAATTAATTCCACTTGGTCTAATGAGTCATTTAGGATTGATGTTTCTTTACTGATTTTTTGTTTAGAGGATTTGTCCAGTGGTGACAGTGGTATAATAAAGTCTCCAACTATGATTGTATTGCTGTCAATCTCTCCCTTAATATCCTCCAGGAGTTTTTTTTTTTTTTTATGTATTTAGGTGTTCCTATATTGGGTGCATATATGTTTACCAGAGTTATTTCTTGTTGTTGGTTTGTTACCTTTAGTATTATGAAGTGGCCCTCTTTATTTCTTGTTATGTCCTTCACTTTGAGATCTAATTTGTCAGATATAAGTATTGCAACCCCAGCTTTTTTTTCATTTCCATTTGCCTGAAATACCATGTTCCATCCCTTCACCCTCAATCTGTGTGCATCTCTTTTCCTGAGGTGGGTTTATTGTAGACAGCAGATATCTGAATCATGTTTTCTTATCCAATCAGTGATCCTATGTCTTTTTATTGGAGCATTTAATCCATTTACATTTAAAGATATTATTGATACATACTTATTTGTCACCATTTTTAGTCTTTACCCTTGAGTTCCTTCTTCGCTTCCTCTTTCTTTTTATTACAGCAGACCCTTTAACATTTCTTGCAATGCTGGTTTGGTGGTAATAAATTCCCTTATTACTTTTTTGTCTGTGAAGCTTCTGATTTCACCTTCAATTTTGATTGACAGTCTTGCAGGGTACAGTATTCTTGGATTCAGACCCTTCCTTTGCATGACTTTGTATATTTCATGCCATTCGCTTCTAGCCTGATGAGTCCTGTTGAGAAATCAGTTGCTAATCTCATGGGGATTCCTTTGTAAGGTAACATTCTTTTCTCTCTGGCCACTTTTAAGATTCTTACTTTGTCCTTGGTGTTTGCCAATTTAATTATAATGTGCCTTGGTGTTGGTTTATTTGGGTTCATTTTGCTTGGGACTCTGTGAGCTTCTTGGATTTGTGTAGGTTTTTTCTTTTCTATATTAGGTTAGTTTTCTGTCATTATTTCTTCAAACAGGTTTTTTATTCCTTGCTCAGTTTCCGCTCTTTCTGGTATCCCAATTATGCGGATGTTTTTTTGTTTCATGTTATCCCAAAGTTCCCTTAGGTTCTCCTCTTGCTTTTTAATTTTTTTTTTTTTAGAAGCTGCTTTCGTTGTGTATTTTTTCCTAACTTGTCTTCTAGCTCACTGATACTGTACTCTGCTTCTTCTAGTCTACTTTTGATGCTTTCTATTGATTTCTTGATAGCAGTGATGTCATTTTTCATTTTTTCTTGATTATTCTGCATTTCTTCTTGCTGCTTCTTCATTTCCTCTTGGCTCTTCTTCATTTACTCTTGCCTGTTACTCACATTGTCAATTTTGTCTTCCATTCTTTTCATCCACCTTATGATCATTTCTCTGAACTCTTTCTCTGGCAGGCTTATTTCTGCTTCTATTTCGTTTACTTCCTTTTCTGGTGATACCTGCCTTTCTGTCGTATGCAGGCTGTTTCTTCTTCTGCCCATGGTCTTTCTTCTCTGGGTGTCTGGTTATGTAGTTCTCTCTCCTACATTGATTCAAAGGCACAAACTACAACACAACCAGGTACAACACACAAGGCACTTATCCCACGTGAAATCTGACCTTTCCGTGTGCCGTTTGGAGCTCCTCTGAGTCTATGTGTCTGTGCCGATTTTAGAGTGGTGTTCTGGGTCTCCCAGCTGTTTGGTGGTTGCTGCAGCTGTAGCTTTTCAGACCACCGTAGACATCCACCTCCCTGTGCAATATGGTCTGATCTCCGTGTTTTTACTGGTGGCTCTGGCAGACAAAAACCCCATGGCAGTGGGGCTGCCTGGTCAGGGGAGCCCCATCCAGTAATCCTCCACCTTCTCCTGGAGGATAACTGACTGCTTTTTCTAATATATTTTTCACAGAGAGGAAGGGAGAGGGATAGAAGTTAGAAACATCAATGAGAGAGAGACATCAATCAGTTGCCTCCTGCACACCCCACACTGGAGATGTGTCTGCAAGCAAGGTACATGACCCCAACCGGATTTGAACTTGGGACCTTTCAGTCTGCAGGCCAACATTCTATCCACTGAGCCAAACCGGTCTTGGCAGGATAACTGACTCTTAACTTGCCAACAAACACTCCCAGTGCGAATCTCAGTTGCTCTCTCTCCCTCTGCCCTGTGACAAGGTTCCAGAGGTGTCCGTCTATTCCACCGCCATTTTTCCTCCCCCCCAAAATGATCATTACTTCTATTATGAATGTTGAGGGATAACTATACTAAAAAGAAGAAAGATTAAAAAAAAAGTAAAACCTATAGAAGAATAACATAATATTATGTAAAGCACCTAATCTTTAATAATAAAGGCTATGGCTTTCTTTGTTTCAGTATAGAATATCTTTAAGATGATCTTTTATAAAGAAGTCAATGTGGAAAGATGCTCTTTGGAAATAAAAGCTTATACCCAAAATGAAAACATATTTCAAAAATCTCCTTAAGAAATAATTTATTCTTACATAACACCAAAATATCTTGAGACAGTTAACTCCTTTAAAAAAATGATGAGCTAAATATCTCCTGTGTATAGGCAAATCCATGATAAAGCCTGATATGGAGGGAACCATGCTTGATGGTCCCAGCCCTGGTAGTAAAATAGAGACACTCCATAACCCTCAATGTGGTTGATTCATTTAGTACCTACACTAATAAAAGAGAAATATGCAAATTGACCATACATCCATGGCACCATCAGCCAATCAGGAGTGAGTACACAAATTAATCCAACAAATATGGTGGAGAGTCCAGATGGGGTGGGGTGCCTGTTATAAGGGGAATGGTAGGGGGCAGAGGGAGCTACAGGAGCAGCACTCTGGCCAGGATTGAGGGTTTTTAGGATCCCAGGCATCCAGGAGCGAAGCCAGGGGAAGGAAGGCTTTTTCTTGCACAAATCTTGCAAGGGGCCTCTGGCTTTATATAATTGTAAACACTGCTCATCATGTAGAGCCACAAAAAAGCCCACCACCAGGGAGCATGTTTTTAGGTTAAACCCACCTAAAAATAAAGACTGATTCCCCTGATGTAAATTCTCCACAGTATTTTCCAAAAGAGACTACAGTGCACAAGTCATGATTTTCTCTTTGAGGTTTTTTAAAAATATATGTTTTATTGATTTTTTTTTTGGAGAGGAAGTGAGAGGGAGTGAGAAATAGAAATATCAGTGATTAAAGAGAATCATTGATCAGCTGCCTTCTGCACATCCCACACTGGAGACTGAGCCCACAACCTGAGTATATGCCCTCACTAGTTATTATGGTGCATGGGATGGTGCTCAACCAACTGAGCCACACTGGCCAGGGCAACCTCTTTGAGGCTTTAAACAGTGATAGAATTAATATAATCACTTTATTTTCATTGATTATATCTAAATTATTTATATTAGATCGAAACATGTTTTTAGTGAGGTTATATTCACATAAGATAAAATTAAGCATGTCAAAGTGTACAACTCATTAAGATTTAGTGCTTTCACACTACCTTTATCTAATTCCATGATTTTCCAGCACCAGAAAAGGAATTACCATGCTATCAATGACTGCCGGAGATGACCAGCAGACCCTGAGCGATAGATAAACAGATTACTCTGGCATGTAATCTTTTTGTGAAAGAAAGGGTACGGGACTAGTTTTCTTTAGTAGCAAACAGCCCTGATTGCCTGCCTCATTGGATTTTTATTATAAAATAGCCTGAACTCTAATTAAGCTCTAGATACAATCAGCAGGGTAAGTATCCTTGAGAAAGTATATGCTTCTACAAGGTCAAGTCTTTAAAGACTAAACAGAGATTCTAGCAAAACACCCTGGAGATCTGACTTTTTTGGATAAGTCAAGGTAGTGGCTGCTGCCTTCAGCAAGATCCCCTCAGAGGACTCCAACCTTTTGGAGAGTCCTCCTTACAGACATCCCAACCAAGTCACATGCTTCCCCACAAATGATGTCCCATTTCATCCTCTTTCCAAATCCTAGCAACCATTAATCTGCTGTTGCTTCTGTGGATGTACCAGTTCTGGTTATTTTACATAAATAGAATCACATATTATACACATTCCTGGATTTACCTCATTTTGCTTTATTGTGCTTTGCAGGTGTTTCATTTTCTACACTTGAAGGCAAAAACCCTCAGCAGCAAAAAGATTACAGCTTGCTCTATTGTGACGTTTCACTGAGATATCTGGAACTGAACTTGGAATCTTTCTCTGGCATGCCCATAAGTGATTTTCTGGGTCTGGCTTCTTTCACATAATATTTTTTGAGATTTATCCACAATGCATCAGTATTTCATTTTTATGATTGATATTCCATTGTATTTATATATCACACCTTTTTTATCCATTTATCTGTTAATGAACATTTAAGTTGTTTCCTCATTTGGGCTATTGTGAACAATGGAAGTAATCAACATGTGTGTACCTGTACTTGCTTAAGTGCCTGTTTTAAATCATCTTCATATACACCTAAGATTGAAATTGCTGGATCTTATGTAATTTTATGTTTAATCCTATCTAATAAAAGAGCAACATGCAAATTAACTGTAACTTTGCAATAAAGATGTCCTCACCCACAGCCAATAAGAAGGGAATATGCAAATTGATGGGCCAAAATGGCAGCACCAGCCAGAGCAACAGAGACTGAGGAGAGCAGAGGAAAGGCTTGGCATCCTGGATCATTCCAGAGCAGAGCAGGAGATGGGCAGGAAGGCTTAGCATCCTGGATTGCCCCAGCGACCAGGATAGTGGGAGAAGGCTTGGTGTCCTGGATTATCCCAGACACCCAGGATGTCAAGCCTAATGGAAGAGCAGAGCAGGAGATGGGTGGGAAGGCTTGGGGTCCTGGGGCACTGGGGAGGTCACTTGGGGGAACCAGGCCTGCAGAGGAGGGCAGTTAGAGGTGACCAGACTGGTAAGGGAGGGCAGGTAGGGGTTACATGGGCCAGCAGGGGAGGGCAGTTGTGGGCAACCAGGCCTGTAGGGGAGGGCGGTTAGGGGCAATTGGGCCAGCAGGGGAGGAGTTAGGCATCGATCAGGCTGTCAGGGGAGTGGTTAGGTGGTGATCAGGATGGCAGGCAGAAGTGGTGAGAGGCAATCAGGTAGGCAGGCAGGCAAGTGGTTGGGAACCAGCAGTCCTAGATTATGAGAGGGATGTCCAACTGCCTGTTTGGGCCTGAACAGAAGTGCCCAGATTGGAGAGGGTGCAGGCTGGGCTGAGGGACATGCTACCACTCCCCATGCACAAATTTCATGCACTGGGCCTCTAGTTTTTTTTAATAAAAGTCCAAACTATTTGTTATTGCAGCTAAATCATTTTACATTCCTACCAGTGATATACAGTAAACACTTGTTCATTTTTCTTTCTTTTTAAAATTGTAGCCATCCTAATAGGTGTGAAGTGATATCTCCGTGTGTGTGTGTGTGTGTGTGTGTGTGTGTGTGTGTGTTTTGCATTTTCCTAATAATGAATGCTTTTGAATTCTGCTGTTTTTATTTGCTTCTTGGCCATTCCTATATCACCTTTGAAGAAAGGTCTATTCAAGTTTTTTGTCTACTCTTTTAGTTGTACTGTTATTGTTGTTGTTGTTGAGTTATGGGGGTTATTTATATCTTGTTCATATTAACTCATCAAATATATGATTTTTAAATATTTTTCCATTACACAAATAGGTTGCCTTTTCACTCTGTTGATAGTGTCCTTTGATGCAAAAAACTTTTTAAATTTTGATAGTTCAGTTTAATCTAGGTTTGAGTATTGTTACTTATTTTTGCCCATTTTGAATTGGATTGTTTGTCTTTAAGTTTTTTTTAATTTTAAAAGTTTTTCATATATTCTAGATATTATACCCTTGTAAGATATATAATTTGCAATCTTACTCAATCTTTTGATTTTCTTGATCATGTTCTTTGGTGCACAAGAGTGTTTAATTTTGATGACTCTCAATGCATTTATTTATTTATTTATTTATTTATTTATTTATTTATTTAGGAGGCTTGTCCTTTTGCTGTCTTATCTAATAATCCATTATTTTAGGACTTAGCTCTGATATTTAGGCCATTGACCATTTAAGATTACTTTTACATATGGTATTTGAAGTGCAAATTAATTATTTTTTAAATATATTTTTATTGATTTTTTTACAGAAAGGAAAGGAGAAGGATAGACAGTTAGAAACATTGATGAGAGAGAAACATTGATCAGCTGCCTCCTGCACACCCCCTATTGAGGATGTGCCCACAATCAAAGTACATGCCCTTGACTGGAATCGAACCTGGGACCTTTCAGTTCAAAGGCCAATGCTCTATCCACTGAGCCAAACCAGTTTCGGCCAAATTAATTATTTTGAATGGGAATACCCAGTTGTTCTGGCACAATTTGTTGAAAAGACTTTTCTTTCCCTATTATATAATCATGAAAATCAAATGGCAATTAATACCTGGATTGTCACCTCTATTACATTGGCCTATATCAGTGGTCAGTAAATTCAATAGTCAACAGAGTGGCAAACCATGGCTCGAGAGCTGCATGTGGCTTGTGAGCCGTGGTTTGCTGACTACTGATCTATATCAAGCATGTCAAACTCAAAGGCTAACACAGGACAAATAAACAAGATTTAAATATTTACAGGCCACAAAAAAAACACAAAGCTTCAATTTTCATAGAAACATAGGTTTATTTTAATAGAGACATTCTGACTACAAAGGGCTAAAATAAATGAATAATCGTTAACATAAAATAATAAAACATTTTAATAAAAATTAATATTTTTCCTGAACATTAACTTACCATATACTAAATAATTGCACAAATTAATAAGCATAACCCAAATAAACCTATTTTTCTTGTTCTCTAAAAGCGAAATATTTCCTGTTGTGCTCACCAAACAAGTTAGTCCAAGATTGATGATGTGGCAATTGGCTGCTTAAATATTTGCTGCTAGTATTAGTGGGGGGAAAATGGTGTGCCTGCACATAAGCCACGTAAGGGAAATGAATGCAACACAATTATAGTAATCAGTCAATAGCAAATATTGTAGTTCGTTATTAATAATTATGTGTGACAGGGTATTGTAAAGATGAAATTACAAAATTTTTATTAAAACATTTCTTACACACTGTTATATTGTCTGGGCCACAAAAATATTTGTTGTGGGCACATGTGGCCCGTGGGCTGCGAGTTTAACATGCTTGGTCTATATGTTTGTGTTTATGCTAGGCTCATACTGCTTTGAGGATTGTAGCTTTATAGTAGATTTTAAAATAAAGAGTTGTGAATCTTTTTAAGTTGTCCTTTTTTCATTATTGAGTTGGCTATTCAGGACCACTTACAACTTTATTTGAATTTGAAAATAGGCTTTTCAATCTTTGCAAATGACTGTTAGAATGATAATTTCATTGAATCTGGAGATCACTTTGGGTAATTTTGCCATTTTAATAATATTAACTCATTTAATCATAAACATCATTCAAAAAATCTATTTAGGTCTTCTTTAAGTTCATTCAACAGTGTTTATATGGTCTTTCACCTCCTTGGTTAAATATGTATCTTAAGTATTTTATTATTTTAGATACTATTATAAATGGAGTTGGTTCTTTAATTTCCTTTATACTAGTAGATTATAAAATTATTTATTGTGAATGCATACCAACAAAATTGACTTATGTGTTTATCTTGTACCCTAAATCTTCCTGAGTTCACTTGTTCTAATGGATTGTATGTGTGCATGTGCATGTGTATGTGTATTATTTCCGGTATTCTATATTTAAGAGTGTGTCATCTGTGAATACAAATAGTTTAACTTTTTCACTATAGATGCCTTTAATTTTGTTAAAATTTCTCCATCTGGGACTGTCAATATAATATTGAAAGACAGTGGTGAAAGTTGGTCTCTTTGGCTTCTTCCTGATCTTAGGTGAAATGCTTCAGTCTTTCACAACTAGGTGTGATCTTAGCTGTGGGCTCTTCATAATTGTGGGCTCTTCATATTGAAGATGTTTATTTTAATTTCTGTATTTTGAGTATTTTTAATCATGAAAGTGTAATGGTTTTGCTTTTTATGCATCAATTCAAATGATCGAGTTATTTTATACCTTCATCTATTAATGTGGTATATTGCATTGATTTTCATGTTTTCAACCACATTTTAATTCCTCGGATAACTCCAACTATAATCTTTTAATATACACTCATGTTCATTTTTCTAGTATTCAGTTGTGGATATTATGCATCTATATTATGATATTTGGGTGTAGAGTTTTTTTTTGTGTGTGTGTGTGTGTGTGTGTGTTATCTTTATGTCTTTGCTCTTTAAGTAACACTGGCCACATAGAAAGAATAAAGAAGTGTTTCCTTCATTGAGAAGTTTTAGAAGGATTAATCTTAATTTCACTTACTTGTTTGGTAGAATTCACTCCTGAAATCATCTGTTCCTAAACTGCTATTTGTTGGGAGGTTTCTCCTTCTTCAATGTCTTCACTTGATATAGATCTATTAAGATTATTTGATTTCTTCTGGAATCAATTTTGATAAGTTTCTTCTTTCTAGCCATTTGTCCATTTTATTTATGTTATCTAATGTGTTTGTATATGATTGTTCATCATATTTTATCTTATAATTCTTTTTATTCCTATAAATCAACATTAATGTCTCTACTTTAATTTCTGATTTTATTTATATACTCAATTTTTTTTCTCAGTTTAGCCTGATCAACCCTAAGCACTCCCCTGCCAGCCTGATTGATGCCTAACTGCTCCCCTCCCAGCCTGTTTGCCCCTAACTGCCCTCCTCTGTGGGCCTGGTCACCCCTAACTGCCCTCCTTTTTAGGCATGGGTCCTCCTCAACTGCCCTCACCTGCAGGTTTGATCACCCCAAACTGCTCTCCTTGCAGGCCTGATCCCTGCCTACTGACTTTCCCTACTGACCATCTTGTGGTGGCCATCTTGTGTCCACATAAGGGAAGGATCTTTTGACTATTTGGGGGCAGTCATCTTGTGTGTTGGAGTGATTATTCAATTTCATATTACTCTTTTAATAGATAGGATAGAGGCCTGGTGCATGGGTGGGGGTCAGCTCGTTTGCCCTGAAGGGTGTCCTGGATCAGAGTGGGTATTCTGTTGGGATGTGGGGTGGCCTGGGCAAGGGGCCTGTGGTGGTTTGCAAGCTGGCCATGCCCCCTGGTAACCCAAGCAGAGGCCCTGGTATTTGGGATTTATTTACCTTCTACAATTGAATCTTTGTAGCCTGGAGTGGAGCCAAGCCTTCTGCTTTCTCTGTGGCAGCATCCATTGAAACTTTGTTGCCTTAAGCAGAGGCCTCAGCTGGCCAGACTTTGCGGAAAGCTTGGTTTCCTCCATTGCCAGGGGCAACCCAAGCTTCTCTCCTGCTCTCTCTGTGGCCATAGCCATCTTGGTTGGGTTAATTTGCATATTTGCTCTGATTGGCTGGTGGGCATAGCTGATGGGTGTGGCTTGTGGGTGCAGCAGAGGTATGGTCAATTTGCATATTATTCTTTTATTATATAGAATGAGTATTTGTATTCCAGCTTTCTTTTCTTTCTCTTTTAATGTAATGTATTTTCCTACCTCTTCACTTTTAGTATGTCTTTTGATCTAAAGCAATTCTCTTGTAGGTAGCATATAGATGGATCTGTTTTTTTTTTAATCCATTCTGTCACCCTATGTCTTTTGATTAAAGCATTTAGCCCATTACTTTTAAAGTAATTGTTTATAAGTATGCACTTATTGTCATTTTGTTAATTGTGGGGTTTTGGGGGTTTTTTTGTTTGTTTTTTTATTGTTTTGTTATTCTTTTCTATCATTTCTTCTCTTGACCTCTTTTAATTTGTTGATTTTATTTAATGTTTTATTGGATTCCTCTCTCATTTCCTGTATATTTTTTATGCTGTATGTTTATGGTAATCATTAAGTGCACTTATCTCCATGTACATTCTACAGCATTCTATTTTAAACTGATAGGCATTTAAATTCAATTACATTCTAAAAGCACTAAATTTTTACTTCCCCTTTCACTCTTTATTTTTGATGTCATGTTTAATATATTTTGGTTCCCACCCCCAATTATTTATTTTATCATCGTTAATTTTTTGCTACTTTTGTTTTTTTAACCTTCATATTATCATTTTAAATCATTGATTGATTGTGTATATTGTACATTTGCCTTTATGGGTGAGATTCCAGCCCTCCCCGCCTCCCCAATGTTTTCTTATTTCTTTTTATGATCTTTTCTGCATGAAAAGGATCCTTTAACACTTTTTTTGTAAAGCCAGTTCAGTGGAGCTCTTCAGCTTTTGCTTGCCTTGAAAACTCTTTATCTTTCCTTCAATTTTAAATGATAGCCTTGCTGGATATACATAGTCTTGTAGGTTGTAGATGCCTTTCTCTCAGCACTTTAAATATTTTTTGCCACTTCCTTCTGGCCTATAAATTTTATTCTGATAAATCAGCTGATAGCCTTCAGGGATTTATGTTGTATGTAACTTGTTTCATTCTTGCTAACTTTAGAATTGGCTCTTTATCCTTAACTTTAGCCATTTTAATTATATGTTTTAGTGTGGGTGTGTGATATGTAGCTGCATATTTCATCAAACTCTGAATTCTAAGATATTATATTGGTAGTGTGAAATTGATCATGATGAGGCTATTTACATTATGAAGATTGGCAAGTGCCAACCCCAAATCAGGAGCTTGATTTATTGTTTTGCTTATTTTTTAGACTTAAGAAAATGTTTACAATGCAGAATTAACTTAAAATTGTGTCATGTTTTTAGCTGTTATATTGTGAATAGCACAAAATAAACCTGGGTTCAAAAAACTATCTCTGATTCAACAAAGAAGTTGTAAGTCCTTATTCTTAGACATCAAGGGGGGAGATTCAACTGAGATCATTTCAAGGTGCTCTGTGAACAAGGGCGTGATGTTAAGCCAGCTCACATAATGTGTTATTATCAAAACTAGAGACCTGGCCTGTGGGATCAGGCCAAAAATGGCTGCAACATTCTTTGACACACCTAGATTGTGAGAGAGTGCAGGCCGAGGGACCTCAATGGTGCACAATTGGATTCAGGGAGGGACACATGAGATTGGCCAGCCAGGAAGGGACCACAGGAGAGCTCCAGGGCATTTCTGGCCCAGTGCCCTCAGTCCCTATCAGCCAGGCCTAGCAGCAAGCTAATTTACAGGTTGGGGCATCTGCCCCTTGCTGGTCAGTGCACATCATAGTGACTGGTTAATCAGTCTACTGTCTGCTCCCTGGTGATCAGTGCATGTCATAGAGAGCAGTTGAGTGGTCTTAGCATATCATTAGCATATTATGGTTTGATTGGTTAAATGGCTAACCAGACGACTGGACACTTACCATATTAGTCTTTTATTGTATAGAATATTGATCCAGAAAGAGAAAATACCTTCCAAGAAGGACTCTTTGTGGTTAATTGGGCCCAAATTCATAACCAATGTCTACCAGCCATTGTTTGCAAAGGTCTCTCATACATACTGCATATTAGAGTAAAAGCTGCAACTAGAATTTCAGCTTGTGATTGTGCTTCTGAATTGCTCTGAATTGCTTATAAGTCAGCAATTGAACCAATAGGACTCAGATTTTTTCTGTCTGATCAGAGTTGCATAGCTATATACTCTTATTTGCAGAGCTGTTCCATTCTAACCAATCAAGACAGTGCTCTTTAGACTGTGAGGATTTTGAATCCTCATTTGCATGAGGATGGACCAATCAGAGATTATGAGTAAGGACTTCTCTCCATACAAGCCAGCTTCATCTTTGGTGTTGGTGTAGCACACTTTCAGTTTCCCTCAGTCTACTTTCCCTGCATAAGCCACAGCACTGTAATGAAACTCTATCACCATACCTAGAGCAGAGCTGTCTCACTGGATCAGAACTGTAATACTGGATTGACTTGTCCAAGTCACCTCACAGCCATGCTGTTTCACAATCAAGCTGTTTGCACCGAATAAAGTCCTTCTCTCCTCATCACATACTAAATTGGGGGCTACTGTCGGTGGTGATAACCTTTGGTTTACAAAAGTGAGGGATGGGTCTGAATTGTGGATTTTGACTTTTAAACCTTTCCCACCGGGCTGCTAAAAATGCAATCTTAGTCATTCCAGTGGATAAAATCATTCCAGGGCAAAATCCCCTTAGGTTGTTCTCTACCAAAGCCCTGGGGAGGCCTTACTGGCTACTTATCATCATTCTGTATTGTCTTGGCAGAGATTTCAGATTTCTCAGAGCTTGTTGTTCATTAAGATCTGGGGCTTTGGGGTGTTTGTGCAGTTGAGGCCTGATGTTTTTATCAGGCTGGGAGCCCTAGGTTAGTGGTTTCCAACTTTTCCACTAACTGAGTTTCATCTCATCACATTCATTTCTTTCCCCTGAATGCCACTTATTATTATAGTCATCTATAATAATATGCAAATCAACTGAATGACCTAACAGCAGAAAGACCACCTAGATGACCACACTATGACACTCATTGGTGCCAGGCCAGCCAAGGGAAGTGTGATGAGATTAGTCGGGGGGCGGGGGAGGAGGGGGGAACCTTGTCATCCATGATCACCCCCAGGCCACCCTCTGTGTGGTGATCAATTGAGGAGCCCTGGCTGAGTGGACAGAGCCTCCCTCTCCTGGGTGATGGATTGCAGATCCCTGTGATTAATTGCCCCAAAACAGGAGGCCCAGGCTGCCTGATCAGTGGCACTGCAGCAGGTGTGCAGAACCTCCCTCTGTGGAGCCATCAATCATGGAACCCTGCAGAAGGAGGCCAACGTCACCTGACCATTGGCCACAGAGGGTGGCCCAGACCTCCTGGCTAGCAGCACTGTGGTGAGTGGGTAGGGCCTCTCCTGTGGGGCAATTGATCTGGGGACCCTATGATGGATCTCCCTGCAGAGGGAGGCCCAAGCCAGCCAAGTTATGGCACTCCACATCTGTTGCCCATAGAGAGAGGTAACCAGTAGCATGGGGGGACAGGGGCAGTGCCATACAAATGGCAAGTAGTGGCAGTAATGGGGATAGGGCCAGCTGCTGGCAGCTGGGGGAAGGAAAGCCCTGACAGACCCTGATCACTAGCCAGGCCTAGGGACCCTACCTGAGAGGTCCTGAATTCAAAAGGGCACAGACCAGGCTGAGGGACACCCGTCCTCCCCACTTATGCAAAAGTTTTGTGCACCAGGCCTCTAATAGTTAATGTTTACCTTATTTCCACTAAGTATATAATAAAATATGTAAAAGTGGTGAGTGCACAGAAGATAAATGGCATTTCAGCAAATGTGTGCTGCTTTGTCACAGCTGATGGAGGATGGGATATCTAAGTGAGATATAGTTTAACCTTGTCAAAAGTTTCTGAAACTTTTAAGTAAAATGACATATAAAAATGCAATTTACCATAGATGAATTGATATAAGAGTTAAGTTCCTAGAGTATTTCATCAATATTACAATGAAACAGCATTAAAAAAAAAACACAAAGGTATTTAAAGGCCTGTCACACGTTTCATTAGGCTAAATGCTGTGGGGACAAGAAAATGAGGCTGACCAAGAATAACCATAAATAGAGAGGAAAGAAGAGCTTCAAGATCACAGAATACAGAGGTTATGGCCTCACTGACAGTCTTGAAAGCCCTCTCTCTTCCTCTTTTGATGTTTCTGTTCCCCTGGATTATTTCACATAATCACTTTTTTTCATGCTTCCTCGAATGCCAGCGAGTTCTCACTTCACCTTTTGGGTGGTCTCCTGTATTATTCAACCTCATCTCTCCTCCCCACACCAACATATATATGTTTTCTATTCAGTTTCAGCAGGATACCATTACCTGATTTCTGTCCCACAGGAATGTATCCAGAAGCCTTAATTCATAATAGAATATGAAAGCCTTAATGTTTTGGAGGGTTATGCCTTCCTTTGTGTATCAGATACTTGTGGAGAGTAAATTTGGGGCACTTTGATGATAATATTTCTGGCAATGATCCAGGATAGAAAAGGGAATATTTAAAGAAGTATACTTTTCTAAACCCTTCCAACCACAATACACAGAATTCTATACACTTACCCTACAGACAGGCAGCCTCTGTCTCTAGTGTCCTGTCTCCAAAAGTTCCCTATTGGTGGCAGAGTATTAAGGGTTCTGTATAACAAATCAAACTTTTTCTATGTTTCAGAGGGAGGAGGGGGTATTTTTCCCCCCATCATGAGTTTAAAATATAAAAGCTAGTCAACTTAAGATTAAAGTGTTTCCTTATTATTGCCAGTGGAAATGAAGCTGTTTTATGGAGTTGAGAAGAAAGCATTTCAGAAACCCATGTATATGAGGATAAGAGTTAGTGGTAGGTTTTTTTGTAGAAGCAAGAGCAAATGACCATCCCAGGTTTAGCTCAATCCTGCTTTGAAATAAGTCCAGCCCAGAAGAAAAGCCGGTGTCCATAAATTATGTGCCATTGGTTCAGTCCAGTTCAGTCCCTGTCCTTGTCTGGCTACCTTAGTCTGTGTTTCCAGCTGTACTTCAATTGGCATTGTGCCCAGGCCTACAATTGGAGCCCGTATGGTCTACCACAGACTCCAGGCGGCTGCTAGATCTGCATAGCTGGATGGAGAGAGAACATCCAGACAAGGCCGTATTACTGAGTGAGAGAGAGTGTGGGCAAGAGAACTCCTTTGTTAGGCTTGAGCTTGGGAAGGACTAGGCACTTTTCAAACTACTCAATCAATTTTCCAGTCCTTCGCAGGCTTGGTTGGATTCTCACCCTAACCAATGCATTTCATAGGTCTTCCGGGATTCTGGGTCCCTTATCCAATTTGATCCTTTTCTCAAGAGAGACTGACAGGACTCTTTGGTTGCCATCGTGGCTCCTATAGCCCAGTAGAGGAATTTTTGCTGCTGATATTCCTTCCTGTGGTAATCCTGGCTAATGACAGGTAACAACCTTTCCTGCCTGCTTCAGGGATTAGGTACAGGTGCAGCAGCCCCCTGGGGAGCCTACAAATGCTGCACCTTTCAAGGGAAGCAGACATAGTGTCCAATTCAGCTTTCCAGTTGATTAGGCTTCTTAATGTCTGATTCCCTTTGCTCCTTTTCTTTATTGATATCTAGCTACCTATGTTAATACTATCAGATATGGCTCAAGTGGTTTGGCCACCAATATAGAAAGAAGAGAAACAATACAGGTTTTGAAAAACAAAAGCTTCTTCATGTACTTCTAGTAATTCCTGGAGGCCTAATGGGCTTTCATACTGTCACACCAAATGATAATATTGTGGATAAGTGAGGTGCTTTTATTTAAAAATTTAGTTTATATTAATATGTCTTGCTCCTTGGTTTTATTATCACCTCCTTTCCTCAGTAACTGATATTCTAATGTTCTATGCTTCCTTATCTGTGCTTCCGTGGACATAATGAAGTTGGCTGCACCTGTCCTTTGGAAGCTTGTGGCTGAGTGAAGGATCAACATTGAATATTTATATCTAAGAATGTATTCTCTCAGATAGCTAGATCTCTGTGCCCTCCTCACTTCTTTTTCCTAAACAAAGTGAGTTTCAATCATTGCTGAAATTGATTTAAATACATATATCAAAACCTAGGGTAAGAACTCTCTTCTCTATTTATTGTAGTGTGAAATATTTTACAAGAAGTGATGATCCTTTTCCTTTGCTGGGTAATTAGCAAAGAGGATACTAACACACAGGCATAAGGTGTGATTTCAGTTTTGTCAGACATAAATTCCTTGGTTAGTTACTGTCTAATTCCAGTTTCTGTGGGTGGTTTTCCTCTGGAGAAAAACAATTATTCTAACTGCTTCTCTAATTTAAGAGTGTGACTTTAAAGGTATGAAGCACAGAGAAAGTACAAGGTCATATATCCTATATATCCTATATAGCCAAGTTCAGGTTAAGATCTCTGTCCATGGACATCTTCTCCTCCTCAACTCCTCTCTAAAGGAAAGAGCAGGCTGTCTGAGAGGTCAAGGCAGGTTTGGTACATCAGAGCTTCTGAGATCATGTATGAGTGGATGGAAATATCAGGAGTCTATTTAACACTGAGGAAGGAAGGTGCTCTGATTATCTCATTTATTGGGTCTTATCTCTGGATTCATCAGCACTCATTACTTAGATTAGGGCAGAGTAGATCATGTGAAATATTGCACTATGTTCTTCCACTCAGGTGGGACTGGAACTAAGAGAATTGACCATCTGTTGATATAGGTAGAGAGCTCCATCTGGTTAGCCAGGAAGGAAGTCTAAATGTACATGGCAATGGTGGTCTGAGTAAGGAGTCAAGGAAAGTGAGGCTCAAGAGAAAACAGCAAAAGGTGCTTTCATAGAGAGAAGCAACATTTAGAAGCCTAGGCAGTTGGCATCATAGGAACCCCATGAAGTAAGGCCTGGAATTTAGGGCTCTCCTGCTTAGAAGAGGGCTGGTGAAAACAAGGCAGTGTCTGAAGTATTGGGGATTGGGAGCTGGGCCTCAGGAACAAAATGAGAGGTAGCTTATAAGATTCTAGGTGCTTGTTCAGTGTTGAAACTAAAGCAAGAGGCCCTTATTCCCAAATCCCTAGGTGTAGAACTGGTGCTATACTCTCAATTCTGCTTCCAGCCATGACTAATTTGAAAGATTGAGAAAAAACTTCATACCTCCTCCTAGTTGAATTTTAATGGCCAAAATATAATTAAAAGTATTCTTATAAGAAAGAAAGAAGAGATATTTTTTACTATAGAAAACCATAAAGCAATGTGATAATGGGTGCAGAAATTGGAATGATGAATCAGAAACCAAGGAATGTCAACAGTCACCAGAAGCTGGAAGAGGTAAGTGATGGGCTATTCTCTGAAGCCTCCAGAAGAAATCAGCCTTAGTGATATTTCATTTTAGCCCAATATACTCAGTTTGGACTCCAGCCTCAGAATTTTAAGATAATACATTCCATTGTTTTAAAATCCTGCAAATTGTGGCAACTTGTTACGGCAACGTAAGAAAACTAACACTTTTTAAATAATTCATGGGTCAAAGAAGAAAATTTTAAAATACATTGAAATGAATGAAAAATAAAAAATAGAGCATACCAAAATTTGTATGGAACACAGCTACAGCAGTGCTGAAATGGAAATTTATAAAGCTAAATGCATATATTAGAAGAGAGGTAAAGGCTCATGACAATAATCTAAGATTTCACTTCAGGATATAAGGAAATAAGAGTAACATAATCCTAATGCAAATGAAAAGAAGGAAATAATAAGGAGTAGGAATCAGTGAAATTGAAAACAGGGAAGATAATAGAGTAAATCATTAAGACAAAGGAAATGCTACAATTAACTCTATACACATAAACTTGACAACTTAGATAAATTGTACCAATTCTTAGACATATACAAATTACTATAACTCATTCAATCTGAAATAGCCTATGTGGGTATCTTTTTATTTTTATTTATTTATTTTATTTTTTTAATTTTTTATACACATCTCCCCATTCCCCCCCCCTCCCAGGCATAACCCAAACCCCCAGTGTCTATGTTCATTGGTTATGCTTATATGCATGCATACAAGTCCTTTGATTGATCTCTTATCTACCTCACCTAACTTTAATCTTCCTGCTCTAAATTCATAGTCTGTTTGAAGCTTTACTGCCTCTATATCTATCCTTTTGTTCATCAGTTTATAATGTTCTTTATTATCCTCAAATGAGTGAGATCATGTGATGCTTCTCCTTCATTGACTGGCTTATTTCACTAAGCATAAGGCTCTCCAGTTCCAACCAGGTTGCTGCAAATGGTAAGAATTCCTTCTTTTTAATGGCAGCATAGAATTCCATTGTGTAGATGTACCACAGTTTTCTGATCCACTCATCTCTATGTGGGTATCTTAACAACTGTTAGGATAATTGACTTTGAAAATAATAAGTACTCTTTTAAAATTAATTTCTAAGCTCAGTTTTACTATAGAATTTTACCCAACATTTGAATAATTACCATCAATTCTGCACAATATATTTCAGAAAATAGAAGGGTGGAGTCACTATCTAATTCATCTTCTGAAGCTAGGATTTCCCTGATACCCAAACCATGCAACATACAGAAAAAGTAAACCACAGACAATAATTTCTCATAAACATAGACACAAAGACTCTTAACAAAACATTAGCAAACAGAATTCACCAATGTTTAAAAGGAATTATATACCATGACTGACTGGGGTTTATTTCAGAGATGCAATGCTGGTTCAATATTTGAAAATCAAGCAGTTTAATCCACCATATTAAAAGGGCTAAAAAAGAAAAATCAAATGATCATATCAATTCATGTTTTTAAAAGAGCACTTGACATAATTCAGCACCTATTTGTAACTTAAAAACTAACAGAATAAATAGAATTAAAAAGATTTCCTAACTTAATGAAAAGCATCTACAAAAAAATAATGTTTTACTTGATTTTTAGAGACTGAATACTATCCCTTAAGATTGGATACAAGATAAATATGTCCATTTTGTCACTCTTATTGAACACATTGCTGAAGTTCTAGCCAGTGCATTAAAACAAGAAGAACGTAGATCAGAAAAGAAGAAATATTCCCTATGTTCAGATGACATGACTGTGTATGTTAAAATTCCAAGGAATCAACAAAAAGTGGATCTATCAAAGATAAAGAAAATAACATTAACATAAAAAATTCAACTATATTTCTGTATACTGGAAATCAGCATGTTAACATTGAAATTAAAAATACATTTACAGCCCTAACAAGTATGGCTCAGTGGATAGAGCATTGGCCTGTGGATTGAAGGGTCTCGGGTTCGATTCCAGTCATAAGCACATGCCTTGGTTGCAGGCACATCTCTAGTAGCAGGTATGCAAGAGGCAGCTGATTGATGTTGCTCTCTCATCGATGTTTCTAACTCTTTGTCCCTGTTCCTTCCTCCCTGTAAATCAATAAAATGTATTTTTTAAAAAAAGAAGAATACATGTATAATCACTCAGAAGAAATGAAATACTTATAAGTCTAAGAAAACATGCACATAATTTATATGTTGAAAATATCAAAGAAGATCTAAATAAATAGAGACATATATCATGCTTTGGATTGGAAGACTCTACATCAGCAGTTCTCAACCTGTGGGTCGCGACCCTTTGGGGGTCAAGCAACCCTTTCACAAGGGTCTCCTAAGACTATTGGAAAATACCTATTTCCCATGGTCTTAGGAACCAACACACCGCTCCTCGGTGTAGCAAAATGTAGCAATGTAGTTTACTGTTGTTATATTAAAACTATTACCCATGCTATACCACGATTCAAGACAAAATTTCATTTATTTATAATTAGAAATAAATATTTCACAATATATAATTACATATTGTTTTTGTGATTAGTCACTATGCTTTAATTATGTTCCATTTGTAACAAATAACAGAACATTCAGAACAGAACACCAGCAGGTGAATGGGGGTACTAGACCAAGGCAGGGTGCCAGTCGCTGTCATCAGGGCTAGTCTCTGGTGGTTACTGAAAATTCTTTGTTGCCATGCACTGTGATCCCACCTGCTCTTGCACCTGCTGCTGGCACTGGCTCTGCTCACACCCGCTACCAGTGCTGGAGCCACTTACAGTTGTTGCCAGCACCCACCACTAGGCCCCTAGTACATTTATAATATGGAATACTTGGCAGCCTTTAAAACAAAATAAATCCATATGCTTTAATGTGGAAATATTTTTTGTTTGTTCATTTTTTTTAATATTTTTTTCCTATTGCCCTCCCCACCCTTCAGTACATGCCCTCATTCATCTCACCTCTCACCTCCCTCCTCCCAGTTGCCTTTTATCCACTGGCTAAGCCTACACACATGCTTGGCCTGTTGATCTCCTACAGGCCCCTCCCCCACAACCTCCCCTGCCTTCCCACTGTAGCAGGACAGTATGTTCATTGCTTCTTTGCCTCTACATCTGCTTCTCCCCCATCCCCTGATTCTTGTCTTTAAAAACATTTTGCCCCATGTAGGCTAGAAATAAACCCACAAGAGCAAAAGAAAAATGTTTGAGTCCCACTTTCAATGTCTAATAGTTCCTTATGTGTACATGTCAGCAATGTATCTAGATAGTGGACAAATGGTGGCAATGCCGGTCTGACCCTCTCTGGTTTGGTCCTAGCGATGCACAGCTGCTAACTGCTCACATGGCAAGGTGTCCTCAGTGTTTTCCATCTCTGGACTGTTTCTCCTCTTGCCTTCATGGTTGACACAGACCTGTCAGTTCCTCTCTGTTGCAGGAGTCCACTTGGTCTTGGAGTTGTTTTCTGACAGTATATGAGCATATTCTCGACCAAGAGTTAATAAAGGAATCTTTTCTATAAATTCACTTGGGTTCCTTTTTATTTTTGCCTACCCACTTTTCCTTTGGCTTATTTTGACACCATCTGTGTTTTTCATGGGTGTCTTGCTGTTAGTATTACAAATGGAAATTAATTTTCTAAAGAGGAAATTTTCTAGATGTAATTTACTTACCAGATATTTTTCCTTGCATGATATTATCCTACTCCCACCCCCCTTTTCTTGATTAATGGAAAATTTGGTAAAAAATTTTAATGCAAATCTTGATAACTTTAAATTTTAACTTTTTGCACACAAATATACCTGTTTTATGTTCATCACATATTAAGCAATTTTACCATGAAATGAGCTATCAATAGAAATTTTAATTAATACTTTAGAAACAGCTTTTTGTCCAGTACACTTAAATCTTCTTGGGTGTTTGCTTATTTCAGTTCACCAATTTAAATTAATCTAAAAGCTTGATAACTTTTACGTCAAATTTAATACTCTACCAACAATCTTAGATTACCCTGCATATATTAGTGGAGAGGTTTATTTGCATTGAGTAGACACTGAACATTCCTAGTGCTAGACTGAATTTAGATATAGGACAGCTGCTGTAGACATGTTTCTGTCTGTTACCTGGGTCCTGATCTGTGCTGAGCGTGGGAAGCAAGGTAGCCATGGGGGCAGGAGACCTCCCTCATAAGGGGTGAATATTCAGACCCCTGCGATGTTGGAGGGGGGATGAGGGTCTGTGCCCTACCTTTATTGACCCCCAAGTTCTCTCCTGATGGCCCCTCTGTGACTGTGCCTGTCTTAGGTTGTTCCTTCCCTGATCATTTATCTCAGGGAATTCAGGTTCCTTCTCCAGTGAGGGCCCAGCTCACACCATTTAGAGAGAGACAGATCCATTATACCAGCCACCTCGAGGCTTCAACCTTAGTGTGAATAGAGAGCACAGGCTACAGCTGAGGGTCATTGGATTGTGTGAAGAGTGTCCCTCTTGGAAAAAGAGGAAAGAGGGCCAGTATAGAATGCTCAAGTACCTCCCAAGTGCCTCAATTCCTTCTGAAAGGAATTAAGTCCTTTCATGTCCTCTTAAATTGCTGCTAAATATTCAAAGAATTAATTTGTACATTTGTTTAGGATAGTTGTACAATATGCTGTTGTGAAATATAAAAAATTATAATGATATTGTAGGATGATATTATGTAAGGATATTCTTTGCTCTAGATCATGGCAAGTCAAATTCAAACGGGCTGACAATTTCTTATTTAACTTTATATAAACTTTTTCAGGGAGGCAAAAACATAGACTACTTACCTTAGCTCAAGAGGCCAAATATGTTGACTTTGAATTACAATCCTTATGACATTTAAAGGAAACTTCTCTTTATTTCCTTCCAAAATGATTTTCATGTTATAGAGTTTCATTTAAAAAATCTTTGTCTCATGAAGCAATTTCTCTTAAAGTTATGGTGACCACTATATGGATTCCTTCTCATGCCCCACCTTCTCTGTTGTCTGTGCCCAATGATTATGCTCATATGCATGTACAAAGTTCTCTCTGTTGATCTCTCCCCCTTATTCCCACCAACACCAACTTTCCCCAAGGTTTGATGTTTTGATCGATGTTTCTCATTCTCTGGATCTGATCTTGATCATCAGTTTATGGCATTCATTATATTCCACAGATGAGTGAGATCATGTAATATTTGTCTTTCTCTGCCTGGTTTATTTCACTAAGCATAATGCTTTCCATCTCTATCCATGTTGTTGCAAATGGTATGAGCTCCTTCTTTTTTACTGCAGTGTAGCATCCCATTGTGTAGATGAATCACAGTTTTTTAATCCAAATCATCTGTTGATGGGCACTTAAGCTGTTTCCACATTTTAGCTATAGTGAATTGTGCTGCTATGAACTTTAGGGTGCATATATCCTTTCTGATTGAAGTTTCTAATTTCTTGGGGTATATTCCTAGAAGTCAGATCACTGGGTCAAATGGGAGTTCCAGTTTTAGTTTTTTGAGGAAACGCCATACTGTTCTCCATAGTGGCTGTACCAGTCTGCATTCCCACCAGCAGTGCACGAAGGTTCCTTTTTTCCCACATCCTCTCCAACACTTGTCATTTGTTGATTTGTTGATGATAGCCATTCTGACAGGTGTGAGATGGATACCGCATTGTTGTTTTGATTTGCATCTCTCTGATGATTAGTGACTTTGAGCAGGTTTTCATATGTCTTTTGGCCTTCCTTCTGTCTTCTTTCGAGAAGTGCCCATTTAGATCAGTTGCTCATTTTTTGACTGGGTTGTTTATCTTCTTTTTGTGAAATTGTATGAGTTCCCTATAAATGTTGGAGATTAAACCCTTATCATTGAGATCATTGGCAAATATGTTCTCCCATGCAGTGGGCTTTCTTGTTGTTTTGTTGATGGTTTCCTTTGCTGTGCAAAAGCTTTTTATTTTGAAGTAGTCCCATTTGTTTACTTTTTCTTTAATTTTCATTGCCCGAGGAGCTGTATTGGTAAAGAAGTTGATTCTGCGTAAGTCGGAGATTTTGCTGGGTGTGGATTCCTCTAGTATTTTTTTATGGTTTCCTGTCTTATGTTTAGGTACTTTATCCATTTTGAGTTTATTTTTGTGTGTGGTGTAAGTTGGTGGTCTAGTTTCATTTTTTTGCATGTTTCTGTCCAATTTTCCCAACACCATTTGTTGAAGAGACTGTCTTGACTCCATTGTATGTTTGTTCCTCCTTTGTCAAATATTAATTGAGCATAGTGGTTTCAGTAGATTTCTGGATTCTCTATCCTATTCCATTGATCTATTTGTCTGTTCTTGCACTAGTACCAGGCAGTTTTGAGAACAGTGGCTTTGTAATACAGCTTGAAATCTTGCATTGAGATCCCACCTACTTTCTTCTTCTTTCTATGGGTTGCTACAACTATTCGGGTTCTTTTTTTATTCCAGATGAATTTTTGGAAAGTTCGTTCTAGTCTGTGAAGTATGCCTTTGGTATTTTCATGGAGATTGTGTTGAATTTATAAATTGTCTTGGGTAGAATGGACATTTTGATGATATTGATTCTCCCAATCCATGAACATGGTATGTTCTTCCATCTGTTTATGTATTCTTATATCTATTTTTTTAGAGTTGTGTAGTTTTCTGAGCATAGGTCTTTTACCTCCTTAGTTAAGTTTATTCCTAGGTATCTTAATTTTTTTTGGTGCGATGGTAAATGGGATTGCTGTTTTATTCTTTCTTTCTGTAAGTTCATTATTGGTATACAGAAATGCCAAAGATTTCTTAGTGTTAATTTGTATCCTGCTACATTGCTGAATTCATTTATTAAGTCTAATAATTTTTAATGGAGTCTTTAGGGTTTTCTATGTACAGTATCATGTCATCTGCAAATAAGGACAGTTTTACTTCTTCATTTTCTATTCGGATGCCTTTTTTTTTTTCTTGTGTGATAGCAATGGCTAATACTTCCAGCACTATGTTAAATAGGAGTGGTGAGAGTGGGCATCCCTGTCTTGTTCCTGTTTTTAGGGGAAATGGTTTTAGTTTTTGTCCATTAAGTATGATGTTGGCTGTGGGTTTGTCATATATGGCTTTTCATATGTTGAGGTATGATCCTTCTATTCCCACCTTGCTGAGAGTTTTTATTAAGAAAGGTGTTGGATTTTGTCAAATGCTTTTTCTGCAACAATTGATATGACTATGTGATTTTTATCTCTCAATTAGTTTATGTGATGTATCATGTTTATTGATTTGTGGATATTACACCATCCTTGCATCCCTGGGATATATCCTACTTGGTCATGGTGTATGATCTTTCTGACATACTGCTGAATTCGATTTGTTAGAATTTTGTTTAGGATTTTGCCATTTATGTTCATGAGGGATATTGGTCTGTAATTCTCTTTCATTGTGTTATCTTTATTGGGTTTTGGTATTATGGTGATGCTGGCTTCATAGTAGGAGTTTGAAGTGTTCCTTCCTCTTGAATTTTCTGGAATAGTCTGAGAAGAATGGGTTTTAGTTCTTCTATGAATTTTTGGTAAAATTCTTCTGTGAAGCCGTCTGGCCCTGGGCTTTTCTTTGCTGAAAGCTTTTTGATGACTGCTTCCATTTCTTCCATACTTAGCAGTGTGTTGAGATTTTTAGAATCTTTCTGTGTGAGTTTTAGAAGGTTGTGTTTTTCTAGGAATCTGTCCATTTCTTCTAGGTTGTGAAATTTGTTAGAATAGAGTTGTTCATAATATTTTTTTAACAATCCTTTGTATTTCTATGGGGTCTGTAGTTATTTCACCTCTCTCATTTCTGATTTTTTTAATTTGGGTCCTCTCTCTTTGCTTCTTAGTGAGCCTGGCTAGAAGTTCATCAATCTTGTTTATTCTTTCGAAGATCCAGCTCTTTGTTTTGTTGATTTTTTTTGGTATCTTTATTTGTCTCTATGTCATTCATTTCTGCTCTGATCTTTATTATTTCCTTCCTTCTGCTCAGAGTGGACTTTTCTTGTTGCTCTCTTTCTAATTCTTTGAGTTGTTGAGTTAGGTGATTCATTACCATTTTTTCCTGTTTTTTTTTTTTGAGGTAGGCCTATAGAGCTATAAACTTCCCTCTCAGCACTGCCTTCATTGTATCCCATTGCATTTATTTTGTAGTGTTTTTATTGTCATTATTCTCCAGAATATTTTTAATTTATTCTTTGATCTCATGTATAACCCAATCATTGTTTAGTAACATGGTATTCAACTTCCAAGTGTTTGAATTTTTTGGAATGCTTTTATTGCAGTTTATTTCTAATCTTATGCCATTGTGGTCTGAGAATATGCTTTATATGATTTCAATCTTTTTGAATTTTGGGAGACTTTGCTTTTTACCCAATATGTGGTCTATTTTTGAGAATGTCCCATTAGCACTTGAGAAGAATCTATATTCTGTAGCTTTGGAGTGAAATGCTCTGAAGATGTCAATTAGGCCCATCTGATCTAGTGAATTATTTAGAACTGCTATTTCTTTGCTGACTTTTTTGTCTAGAGGATTTGTCCAGAGATGTCAGTGGTGTAATAAAATCCCCCACTATGATTGTATGGTAGTTGAGATTTTTTATATATTTAAGGGCTCCTGTATTAGGTGCGTATATGTTTACCAGAGTTATATTTTCTTGATGAATTGCTCCTTTTAGTATTATGTAGTGGCCTTCCTTTTTACTTTGAGATCTATTTTATCAGATATAAGTATTGCTACCCTAGCTTTTTTCTCATTTCTATTTGCCTGAAAAATGTTTTTTCATCTCTTCACTCTCAGTCTGTGTGAATCCTTTTCTCTGAGGTGGGTCTCTTGTGGACAGCAAATGTATGGGTCCTGTTTTATTAACCATTCAGCTATCCTATGTCTTTTGTTTGGTACATTTAATCCATTGACGTTTAATGATATTATTGACAAGTTCATGTTTGTTGTCATATTTTACTTTAGTGTTTGTGGGGGTTTTTGTTTGTTTGCTTGTTTTTTATCTTTCTCTTTCTTCTTTTTACAGCAGTCCCTTTAGCATTTCTTGCATTATTGGCTTGGTAGTGATAAACTCTCTTAGCCCTTTCTTGTTTGTAAAGCTCCTGATTCCACCTTCAATTTTGAATGATAGCCTTGCTGGGTATAGCATTCTTGGGTTCAGACCCTTGTTTTGCATCACTTTATATATTTCATTCCATTCCCTTCTGGCCTGTTGTGTTTCAGTTGAGAAGTCAGGTGATATTCTAATAGGAGATCCCTTGTAGGTCACTTTCTGTCTCTCTCTGGCAGCCTTTAAGATTCTTACTTTGTCATTATTTTCGCCAATTTTATTATGATGTGTCTTGGTGTTGGTCTTTTTGGATTCTTCTTGTTTGGGACTTTATGTACTTCTTAGACTTTCATATTTTTTTCCTTGCCAAAAGAATAATGACAGAAAATGTCATTATTTCTTCAAATAGGTTTTCTATTCTTTGCTTTTCTTCCACTCTTTCTCAAAACCCAATTAAGCATATGTTGTTTTGTGTTGTCCCAAAGCTCCCTTAGGCTCGCTTCTTGTTTTTTAAGTCTTTTTTCCAGTTGTTGCTGTGTTTGTGTATTTTTTCCTACCTTGTCTTTTAATTCACTGATGCGATCCTCAGCCTCTTCTAGTCTACTCTTTAGGCCTTCCATTGTGTTCCTTATTGCAGCTATGTTGTTCTTCATCTCCTCTTGGTTTTGTTTCATGTTGGTGACATTCTCATTCAGCTCCTTATAGTTCTCATTGAGTTGTGTGATATTGTTGTTGAGTTGTGTGTAGTTGTCTTCCATTCGTTTAAACATCCTTAAAACCATTACTCTGAATTCTTTCTCTGAAAGGCTGCTCACTTCAATTTCATCTAACTCCCTTTCTGGTGATTGCTCTTTTTCTTTCCTTTGGGGATTGCTTTTACATCTTCCCATGTTTTCCTGTAATGTTTTAATTATAGATCCAATTGCTTTACAAGTTTTTTTGGGGGGGAGATGGTGCTACTGGTGTATTTTCTCAGTTCTCTTGTGTTTGCTAATTTATTGTAGTTTCCTACTTGAGCTAATGGGTTCTCTTGATGTAGATCTGTGAGCTTGAGCAGCACAACTGTGGTGTCTAGAAGTTGGCAGCCATGGAGAGGAGTGTCCCTATTTTTGCTGTTTTGCATCCTTAATCGAGATTATGTGTGCCCAGCAGGGATACACAGTGGCACCAAGAACTGGTCTGTTGGGGTGATGTGTTTCAGGGGCCTACACCCTGGAGAGGTGTGGCTGGGGTGTGGCTGTGGTGTCCATAGTTAAAAAATCACACCCACGGGGGCTTCCAGTGGCTCCCAGACACTGTTTAGGGGGTGGACCGCCAGGAATGTGGTGCTGAAAACCTACCTTGGGTGGTGGCCTCGAGGGTGCACCACAAATGCAGGTGACCAGGCAAGTCCACAAACCAGATAGGAGGACACACTATAGACAGGGCAACCAGATCATGCATACCCATGGGCCTAGAGTGCCACAGACGGGGCAACCTTGACACACAAACACAGGGACTAGGGTACTTCACAATCTGGCGCACAAACTGGCGCAAAGGCACGCTGCAGACTAGGAAACGTGCAGGCGGGGTCTAGTGTGCAGCCACAGCTGAAACCGTGGCACAGCCGAAATCGTGGTGCAAGCACATGGTGCGCGTAAAATCGGTGACCCACACACACTCAGTGACCCTGGAGATCATGAGCCCAGACCCTTGTATGGCCACTGCTGCAGCCGCCCTGATGTCGCTGGGGGAGGGGAGGGTTGCATGCACTGCTTTGGAGGTAGAGGTCCCAGGGTCTATGGGTCTGCAGGGTCCGTGGGTCTGCGGGACTCTAGCAGGAGTGGCTGTTGCATTGGAGGGCAGCTCCAATGCCTCTCTGGCTGGCGATGTTGGTTAGTTCTCAAAGAAAGGTTGTTTTCCCTTCAAGACTACCTGGGCTCTGCACTGGAGTCCCGCAGTCCGGGGAGTGAAAGCTGTGATGGTAGTCTCTTCTTGTCTAACAGAGCCTGGACTGCTAGCTCCCACTCCTCCCATGAGATTCAACTGTCCCTCACTCAATCACATATCCACCACACACACCCATACACGCTCCTTTTGCCTCCTCACTCACTTCCTCTCTCTCACCTCTGTCCTGCCAGCCACCATCATCCACTGACTCTTGGAAATACTTTTGACATATCATTATATGCAAAAATATTTACAGAAAGATACATGTAGTATGAACACATTTATTTTTAAAATCATTAAGCACCAGAAATATAGTGTATAATCCTATGTGGACATAGATGTCAGTGTGGAGAATGGTCTGAACTCATGAACCTGTTGACAGTAGTTACATATGAAGAGGGAAGTTGGTTTACACGTGGTGAAGAGAAATGTGCACATGTATGAATTTATTTTTCTATGTTTGAATGTTTCACAAAAAAGTAATCATGTGTTACTTGCGCAATTGTAGAAATCAATAGGTTAGTTTAAAAAATAAAGCAACAAGTGATTGCAGGGCACACATGTATATGAATTGTCCATGAAAGACTCTTGCTTCAGGATCCTGAGAATGTCTGCTCTGCGTTTCTGCATGTGACACAGAGGATCACAGATATAAATGCTGAAAGGGGCCTTTGAGATCTCACCAGATCTCTGAGCTCAGTAAATGCATCTTTGAGAATGAATCACAATAGGGGTCTAGGTTGGGGGATAGGGAGCAAAGGATAGGCTACAGATATCAGGGCCCTTATAGAATGTGGGCGTTGGAAGAGGCCTTGAACATAATCTAGCCTATATCCTGGAAAGATCATGAAGTAGTCATAGCCAGCCTCTGCCAGGACATGACCAGTAGTGGGGAGCTGGTTATCTCACAAGGGAAGAGAGGACTGGGAAATTTTCATGGAAAGAGAACCAAGAATATGTCTGGGAAATGTCAGGTGACAGAAGTGGGCCGGGAGAAGTTGGACTCACAACTGGACATGCTGAGTTTATAAGGAAATTCAGAAGGAGCTGGTTTCAGACAGGCACAGTGCTACCCCTGCCTATGAAACACTAAATGCCTGCAGGGAGAGCTTCATGTAGAAGCCAAGAGTTGGAGCAATGGGGGCAAATGTTATATAGAAGTTTATTTAAAACCATCTTGTTAATGAGAAAAAAACAAGAGGTGTGTCTTGTAGAAGAAAGAAGTCACAGGCTCCAGGGGTGAAGAAATGAGTTGTCATGAGAAGTGCCAAAGGGTGCTTGGGTATGTGGACTAGAAACAGTATCCTGTTTCAAAGGTAAAAGGATCTGAGATTTTCTCTCACTGTGCAGAGGCCAATGGAAAAAAAAAAAAAGATAAGAAAAAGAAAACACCTGCTTTGTGGTGGCATAAAGTCTCTTACCATAAATGAAATCACAGAAAATGTAACATAATGTAATCAATTTACTGAGAGTGCAAATTCAAACACAGTACTGAGATACGTGAGTGAGATATGTTTCAATTTCCACATTTCTTTCATTTCCTTTATGAAAGTTACATCAATAAAAAGAAAAAAAAAAACTCCCTTGAGTATTCTTATAATATTTTTGGTGGGTGAAACAGTAATCTCTGCAAAATTTACTCTTAGTATCAGAAAGCAAAATTTGATGTTGTTTTGGCATAATTACCATTTAGTACAAAGACACGATATTTATTAGCAATTAGTCCCATTGAAACAATAGTTATTATGACATATTATGTTATGGTCTGCTGAATTATCATTTGGTTCCAGCATTTTATAAAATAAAATTCTAGACAAAAGTAGAATATCCTGTCTAATAAAAGAGTAATATGCAAATTGACCATAGCTCCACTACACTCACAAGCCACTCCCACCAGCCATGCCCACCAGCCAATCAGAGCCAATATGCAAATTAACCCAACCAAGATGGCTAAGGCCAAAGAGAGAGTAGGAGGGAGGCTTGGATTGCCCCTGGCTATAGAGGAAGCCAAGCTTTCTGCAAATTCAATCCAGGCCTCCACTTAACGCAACAAAGTTTCAATGGCTGTGTGAGCAGAAGGCTTGGCTCCACTCCAGCTACAAAGTTTCAATTGTAGAAAATAAATAAATCCCAGATACCGGAGTGTCTGCTTGGGTCATCAGGGGATTTGGCTGGGCTACAAGCCACCAGAAGCTCCTGGCCCAGGCCACCCTACACTCTAAGAGAACACCCACCCTGATCCAGGACACTTTCCAGGGCTAACCAGCTGTGCAACAGGCCTCTATCCTATCTAATAAAATAGTAATATGCAGATTGACCATCACTCCAACACAGAAGATGACTGCCCCCATGAGGTCAAAAGTTCCTACCCCCAAGTGGACACAAGATGGCCAACAGGGGTGGACAGATGGGAGGGACCAGGCCTGCAAGGAAGAGCAGTTGGGGGTAATCAAGACTGCAGGGCAGTCAGGGATGACCAGGATGGCAGGGGAGGGCAGTTAGGGGCAAACAGACTGGCAGGGGAACAGTTAGGCATCAATCAGGCTGGCATGGGAGTGGTTAGGGGGTGATTAGTCTGGCAGGCAGAAGCAGTTAAGGGCAATCAGGGAGGTAGACAGATGAGCAGTTGAGAGCCAATAGGCCTACTGGGATCAGGTCTAAATGGACAGTCATACATCCCTCAAGGGGTTCCAGATTGAAGAGGGAGTAGACTTGACTGAAGAACAACTCCCCCCATGCATGAATTTCATGTACCAGGCCTCTAGTTTACTAATAAGAGGGTTAAATTCAACAGTTCCTGAGAAACTTTACATCTAAATAGACATAAATTAAAAATGCAAAAGTGATATAATGAATTATATGGGCTTTTGTACTAACAATTGGATAATTTTAAAACATATTGAAATTTATATACATATTAGTCTTCATACCTGTTAAGAAAAATTGAAATTCTACATTATAAAGTTAATATATGATAATTTCTTTATTTATAAATCATTTTTATTGGAAGAAAAGTCCTCAGTTATGTTAATAACTCTATAATGATCTGCATTGTGTTTTGGCACTAAAGCTAACATAGCAGAGACCAGCAAGGAGATGATTGGCAGGTTCATCATGGTCAAGTAAGGGAATTAGACAAAAATCTCTCCCACAAGCAAAGATCATAACTTGAAATGAATGTCATAGTTTTCTACAACAAATACTCTAATTCCATTTTCTATGATAAACATCCATGGTCTCAAAGTTGAAAAATAAACAAAAAAAACAAAACTTTCAATATTTTCTAAAAGTGTTTGCCATAGCTAAAGAGACTAATAAACACATTTTTAATGATAACATACAAAAGAAGTACTACTCAACTAAAATTTTATCTTAAAGAACATGCAAATATTTGTTAACCTTCTCTTGTCTTTCTAAGCAAAAGCTAATGGTTAAATACCATAACAATCTCAAAAGCGGCTGCTCCCTCTACAGTTCCTGCTATTGAATTTTGTTTTGTTTTTTTAGTTACCAGGACTTTAATTTTTTTTTTTATTGATGCATCATCTTACCTAAATTTTCATCAAGACTAAATTCATGATAAAACCTATCATTTCTTATTCAACTTAATGATCTAGAGAAGTCTATTGGACATAAATATTCCATTAGACAGTGTTTCCATTATTTACTTAAATATCAGGTAACATTTTATAATAATCTACACTAATAAAAGAGAAACATGAAAATTAACCATCAGCCAATCAAGAGCAAGTATGTAAATTAACCAGTAAACCCACCAGCCAATCAGGAGTGAGTATTCAAATTAATCCAACAAAGATGGTGGCAGCCACAGAGCTGGAATGAGCAGGAGGCTTGGGTTGCCCCCAGCTATGGAGGAAGCCAGTTTTCCCACCTGACCTGGTTGGCCCTGGCCTCCGCTCAAGGCTACAAAGTTTCAATTATAAAAGATAAAAAATCCTAGATACCTGCATTCAACCAACCCCTGGCCTCTGCTCAAGGAAGTGCTAAAAAAAAAAAAAAGAAAAAAAAAAGAAAAGAAAAAAAGCCCCTTACCCAGAGTGGCCATACCCCCATGGTTTGAGAATCCCACTGGGATACCTGGCCAGCCAGAAAACAGCCCTCAGCTCCTCACCCAGGCTGGCTAGGTACCCCAGCAGGACTGAACGGGCTGTGGCCAAGTTTAAAACAACCTTTAGCCCCTCACCCAAACTGGCCACGCCCCCCCCCCAGCAGGGACCCTTATTCCCTGGGGGCATGGCCAGTCGGCAAATCAGCGCAGGCCCCTCGTCCAGGCCACCCCACACCCTAAAGGAACTCCCACCCTGATCCAGGACACCCTTCAGGGCAAATTAGCTGGCCCCCACCCATGCACCAGGCCTCTATCTGTACTAATAAAAGGGTAATGTGCTAATTAGACTGGGAGAATGTCCAGGAAACCTTCTGGATGTTCTTCTGGACAAAGCCATGGTGGTGAGGCCGAGGTAGAGGCCAGGAGGGGAGGACAGTTGGGGGTAAACAGGCCATTGGGGAGGACAGTTGGGAGTGATCAGGCTTGGGGGGGCATTGGGGGTGAGCAGACTAGCAGGGGGGCCAGTTGGGGGCAAGCAGGCCATCAATGAGGGTCAGTTGTGCGTGATCAGGACAGTGGGAAGAAGTGCAATTTGGAGTGAACAGGCCAGCAAGGGGGCAGTTAGGAGCGAGCAGGCCAGTAGGGAGGGGATATGGGGGCAAGTAGCCAACAGAGAGGGGCAATTGGAGGCCATCAGGCTGGTGTGGGGGGCATTTAGGGGTGAGCAGGCTGGCAGGCAGAGTAGTTAGGGACAATCAAGCAGGCAGGCAGGCAGGTGAGCGGTTAGGAGCCAGTAGTCCCGTATTGCAAGAGTAATGCCCAATTGCCAGTTTAGGCCTGATCCTTGTAAACCAGCAGTAGGACATCCTTGGAGGGGTCCCACATTGGAAAGGGTGCAGTCTAGGCTGAGGAACACCCCCCATGCATAAATTTTGGGCACTGGGCCTCTAGTAATAATAATAATAATAATAATAATAACAACAACAACAACAACAACAACAACAATAGTGTGAGAGAAAACTTTTGGAAGTGATGGATACACTATGATATTTGCTGTAATAATGGTCATGGATATATACTTATTTACAAACTCACCAAGTTTATACATTAAATATGCATAGTTTTATAGATACCTCAATAAAGTGATTTTCAAATAGAACTGTTACAAAAAGGAGTAGGTTGCTTGAAAAGTAACAAGGTTTTTATTTCAATGAAAGTGACCAATGGCCTCCCTGGAAGTTTGAGGTGATGTCTAACATCCCAAGGAATTGTAAGATTCAGAAAGTGCCAGCTCAAGGGTGCTGTAGAAATCAAGGGACCCGTGGCCTTACTTTCAAATGGTGTGGAATCAGGAATCCTTCCATTGTTTCTCTACAGGAATCTCTTATCACCTAATTATTAGAAATGTGCATAACTCAAACAATAATGGTGATCAAGGCACAAATCTAGGGCTTTGATAACTTGCCTCTCTCCCCAGCTCTTATCTAACCTCCTCTCCTGCTTCCGAATTCCTATGCAGTACAGGCATGAGACTGGAGAACCTATTGGTGAGGAGGAAAGGTCCTCCAGACCCCAGCCACCAGGTTTTCTTCTGAAATGAGCTTTCTCCTTCTGGGGGAGGCTGCCTGACACCCATCTCCTCTTTAGTCCAAGGAATTAATTGAGGATATGGGAACTGGGGGATCCACACTCCAAGGGTTTTATTTTTTGTTCCTTCCCAGATGGCCCATGCTGGAGAACACCTTGGACAGCAATCTATTGGGTGGCTTGGCCTCCCTATTGGCAATTTCAAAGCAGTGGAAGAAAAGGTGTTTCCACAAACTGCAAGCTAAGAGGAACTGGTCAAAGGTAACCAGTAAAGATGAACTAGAGTAGGCTGCTTCATTCACACTCCACTGCATTCCCCTGGACAGTTCCCCAGAGGCAACAGCTGCTAACACAAACACTGAGTTTGCTCCATCAAGCCAGGTAAATTAGGGAGAGTACCATTTAGGGAAAGTACTTCCAAATCACCCCCACACCTCTGCCACCTACTCATCCATGTAAAACTCTTTTAGTGCTGTATCTTTTTGTTGTTGTTGTTTCCAAGGCTAGTCTTTCTTGAGTGACCCAGCCTTCTTTCACTGAGCTATCACCATCCCTATTTACAGATGAGAGACATTTCTATATTCCTGTCTCAGTCTAGCAAGCTAGGGACTTAGAATACGGTCTGTACCCTTTGAGAAACTTACTGTTTTCTTAAGAGTTTCGTGCCGGATGTATTCCTTTTGCTCCTTCAGATATGCTCTCCCTACTTCCTGGTCCCTGGAGATGGACCAGAGGAAGCCTCACAATAACCTTGCCCTCTGGATCCCAGCTGGGGTCAGCCTGAGGGTATACCTGAGGAGATCAGAAAGGTTGCTGGGTAGTCCCTATCAACATTTTTCCTCTCTAGTATCCCTTTCTACTTATCTTTCCTCTGGTTGCTGGGATCTCAGTGTACTTGGGAGTGGTAAGAACTACCCTGTGACAAAGGCAGGAGTAAACTTCAATTTCCTTTAGTTTTCTATTTTCTAGCTGCACTTATATAAATAGGCCACTTTATTAAATCCTGCTTAAATATCATACTTCAAAGTATCCTAATCATCTGTTTGCTGGAACCCTGAAACAAATATCAATCTTGCACACATAGAACCAACACCTATTTAAGAGAATATATTAACATGTCAGTTAGAATTATAGATCTCAGAAGTGGAGAAATCATGAAGAATATTTCTGCAAGATCTCAATCAACCCAAAGGGCCACCATGGCATGGACATGCCATTCACTATCCACAGGCAACTCCTGTGTCCCAACAGCCTGTACTTAAGACTCTACACACAATATCACAAAAGTCTTTCTTTTGGCTCTGTTGACACTTTACTTTGGAATGAAAGTCTCCTACAGAGATGCAGAATTGCATTTGAAGTTACTGCTTCATGTAACATGGTAAATCAGGTATTTCTTATCTGTGCAGAAGATAGCTGAAATCTCCAGAAGTTCTTGTCTTCCTGGGATGAGGACACCAAATATGATGGCACAGCGGGAGATAGAGGAAGGGCTATCATAGGCCCAGAAAGCAAACATGGCATGTGGAGTCTGCTCTGCCTTCCCTCAATGTGTTCTTACTGTGGTTAGAGCTTGACTTTCGGTTTTTTTTTTAAAGACAAGGTAAGAACAAAAGTGGAAACAACCTAAATTCCCAACCATTATGGTCCAGCAATACAATGAAGTGTGCAGGCTAATTGTGAAACTGTTTATGATATAAAGTTGAATAAAGCAAAACATTAATATTAGATATGTCATGGTTACTACTTTGAAAAAAAACATAGATATACATACATTCTGGAAGGATACAACACAAAAGAAACTAATGTATTAAAGTTATAGGATTAGAGGGTGGGGTTTTTTGTCTTTCATGTTTTTGTTGGAAGACATAGTCCTCCTTGGGCCTATTGCCCTTACACATTTTACTTAGCATGCCAGGGCTGCAGTGTGCAATGCCCTCTCTATACCTTTAGCTGGGCCATTTATTAGGGTTGTTTGTGCAGATAGCATTTTAACTTTACTCCCCAGGCAAAGAACAGCCTTGCTTACTGCTTGCTATTAAAGTGGCAAATTCCCTAAATTGTTTCTCAATTGTAATGCAAAACCACTGCAGGCATAACCACCCTCTGAGCACATTGTGTCACCTGTGAGGGAACTGGAGGCAAGCAATCTGACACAGCAGGCTGGTGGATGTGCTGCTTGCTGTGCTAGGAATAATACAGCCTTTTATCTCTGATCCAGTAGACTTATATTTTCTGCCAACATCCATGAAACAATAACAGACTGACTTTCTAGCTTATAGGGAGGGTAAATCCAGTGCCAGACCATAGTTTTTAACATGATCTCAAAAACAATTTTAATTATTTAATATTTCTCTTTCATACCAGACTATATATTTTAGAGTATAATAATTATGTCTGTCCTTGTCATTACTGTTTTCCCAATGCTAATGGGGAGAACCTGGTACAAGGTAAGTTTCAACAAACGTCTCTTGGTTGAGGGTTAAAGGGACAGAGATGTCTGAAGTTCTGAGAATGAATTCAAACCAGTTGGGTTTGAAGTTCAGACTGACACTTTTCATATCTCCCTATTGTTCAATAACAATTGAAAGCACCATCATTTATTGAATGATTGTCCAAAATTATCACATTTAAACTCATGCCCTCCATTTTCCAGGTAACAAAGCACTTAGTCCCAAAATAAAGCCAATAATAGTAGCAAGCCATGGCTACCATTTATTGAGGAGTTACTGTTTTAGGCTCTTCGTGTGTATTAACTTGTTTAATAGTCATACCTGTTCTGTGAGTATGTAAGTTTATCATCCCCATTTACAGTTGAGGAAACTGAAAGAAAAAAAAAGGAAGTAACTAAGTTGTCTATAGTCAACCTGTTGCTGACCAGCGCTGCTTAAAAGAAAACAAGCATTTAGAATGCAGGCCAGAGTCCATAACCACAGCTGTACCATTTCAAAGAAGGGAGTAAGTCCTTCTGTCGAGATCAGCAGCTAGTAAGTGGCAGAGCTAGGACTCATCCAGTTTACATACAGACATCTTGGAATTGCAAGCAAATCTTAGACCTAGTAGTCAAAACCAACCCCCAAATAACTTTCTTGACCTGCTCCTGTGATCCAGTTAAGCCACTGGCTGTCCTTTCCAATTCTGCTTGACAAATGGTTGCTGATAAATTTCCTCCCTCAGGCCCATGGACTCAAATTTTAGATAGAATTTCTGGATGCATTCAAAGATTTGGTCATTGTATGATGAAAGAGGTCAAAGTTCTCATATTGGTATTCCTGAATGTGAGGGCATGATTCTGGGATGGGGCCTCTGAGCACTTGTAACTGTGATTCTGAATCAGTCACACCCTCCTGGATCAGTGAGAGGACTGGAGCAGATGGCTCTGAAGTCCCTCACTCTGGGCTCTCACACATCACCTTCCTCACAGCACCCATCTCTCACTCCCTTGGAGGACACACAAGTCAGTTCTCCTTTGCCTCTGGTTGCTTCCTGTTTCCCTGTCTGCCCTTGGCACCTAAGTGGCACATCAAAATGTTCCTATCTTGTTTCCTGCCCACAGGGCCTGTGACAAAAGATGCTTATATTTTACCATGTAAGTTAGAATTTTGGCTATCCAGTTAACAATTCAGTTCTTCCAAAGAATCTAATGCCTTAACTCTTCTAAAGTATGTCACTTTCAAAAGGCTAATAACCCCCGATATCTTCATTCTTACAGATTAGAAGTAATTCCACTGATCTATAAAATATTAATCTTGGAAGTACCAGTCCTTTATTTATACGTAGTTGGTAGGAGATGGGATGAACTAGCTAGCATTTCACTTACCTATGAAATCAACAAACATTTATTTATTAAACACTAATGTGTTCCGTGCACTGTGGCTACCAAGAAGACAGAAATGAACAATGAAATAAATTTATACCAAAATAATTTGTGGTCTAGGGGAAAAGACAGACATGCACAAATTAGTATGTCTTCAGTTGTAATGCATCAAAATTCATAAACAAGTGGTAAACTACTTGGGAGATCCAGGAAGGCTTCACAAAGGAGGTGAAAGCGTCATCTTAATTTCAGTCCACAGACCAAATTCGGTGACTCCTTTTCCCCACAATTTACACAAAGATAAGTCAGCTAATGTGAGTAAAACCATAAATTCCCCCCTCTTTTGAATAGCAAAATTGTTTTCTAGAGAGAACAAGATGATTGTGGGAGAGGAGCAAACTTTGATGTGCTTGTCTGTACAGGTGACACTGAAATTAATTTGATCAATCAGCATTGTTTACCACTGGTCCCCCAGTTACCTCCTATTTCAGGTAGCCACCACCATCTCTTGCCTGCCTTCACACAAAGAAAAATCTGTACAATCAAAGGAAAGTTGCCATCTGGGTTGTGTGTATACAGATGCACATTTTCACAGAATCTGATTATTTTATGATGGAACTAGAGAACTAGTGCACAAAACCCATGCATGGGTAGATTCCCTAAGCCTGGCTGGTGATCAGAGCTGATAGGAGCAGAGACTTACGAGTTGATCTGAGGAACCCCACTGGCACCTGTCTTGGCTGGCCTGGAGTCTGCAGGCTCAGGGCAGCTCCTGCATTGAGCATCTGCCTCCTGGTGGTAAGTGCATGTCATAGTACCAGTTGTTCTATCTTTTAGTCAATTAGCATATTAGGCTTTTATTATATAGGATGCCTGAAAACTAGGTGAGACAGTGATGGTATTGCATCAGGGTGTATGTCCTCTGGTTTTAGAGCCAGACTGTCTAACTTCAAAATACAATGCTGCTGGTTTCTAGCTGGTTAACTTTAGTAAGCTTCCAGGGCTGTTTCTTCATCTGTAAATGGTATGAATAAAAGTCCCAAATCTGAGATGTTGAAAGAGAAGAAACTTTATTCAAGTGAACAATTTTAAATTCAGGAAAACACAGACTCAGGTGGAAACCAAACACGTTCTCCTCACTCCCATATCAAACAAAGGAGAGGCTGCCTCTTGCAAAGAAAGTTTCCAATGGCTGCCAGATTCTAGTTATAAATTTGTGTCCAGTTAAACATGAGGAGTTCTTTTTCGCAGATATGTTCCTTCTTGAGATTTACAATGTGGATAATAATACTAACCACATTTTAGGGTTGGTTGTGTCAGATTAAATGAATCAATACATGAATTGTGCTTAAATGCTTAGGACATAGTAACTACTCCACAAATATTACCTAAATCATAATTACTGCAAAACATAATTCCTAAGTCAAATCACTGTCTGACATAGCTCTGAGGGCGGTCTGTACTTTTCACCTTATGAATTTTGAGAAGTGGAGCACTTTGGGGCATTCCCACATGTGAATAACTCCTACACGCAGGCAGAGGGCAATTTCCTTAGAACGTTATGATTAGTCTTCCAGATCAGCTGCCACTCAGGGGAACACCTTGCACGTTTCAAAAAAGTAACTTCCTTACTCAACATCTGCTAGGTTTTTCTTCCCCTCTCTCCTCTTTGTTTCCTTTTTCTCATCTTACTTTAAGCCTCTGAGCACATTAACATAAATGAGAAAATTTCCCTGGTCCCTTTTTTAACTGCAACATGATTCAGCATACCTCTGATCATATTTTTTTTTTCTGGGTGCATGGATTTTCTTTACCTTTTTAAGGGCCTAGTTCTATGTGCTTGTCCTATGTGACTAACTGTGACACTGGAAATAGATTGTGACTAATAATAGTGTTGCCTTTTAGTCCCTATAGCTACAGTCACATTCAGGGGCATTTTTCATTTATTTGATACCATTAGAGTACTTTTTTGTGTTTTATTAATTTGAAGCCAGGATACAGGGGAAGTATCTATATATACATAAAAGCCTAAGTGACCATTATGACTGAACCACTGAAATAACCTGAACAATGGGTCAACAAGTCGCTATAATGCACACTGACCACCAGGGGGCAGTCACTCAACACAGGAGCTGTCCCCTGGTGGTCAGTGCATTCCCACAGCCAACCTCCTGTGGCCTCTCCCCCTGCCTAGCCAGCCCCACTATAGGCCCTGATCAGGGGGCTGGCCTGGCCAGTTAACCTCCTGCAGCTGGCTAGCATCTCCCATCAGCCAATCTCCCATGACCTCTCCCCCATGGCTGGCCAGCCAATATCCTGAGGCCGCTCCTCCCAGTTCCTGCCCCAGGCCAGTTGCCCCCCTCCTGCCATGGGCCCTGATTGGGGCCCAGCCAGCCAACCTTTTGGGGTCCTTTTCCCCAGCTAGGCCTTGATTGCTGGCCAGGCTGAGGGACCCCACTCTTCATGAATTCATGCACTGAGCCTCTAGTAATTCTCATAAGTTTAGTTAAGTTCTTTTTTTTTTATTATTAAAATACTGAGTTTTATTTCACATGTATAATTTTGTCTCCCCACCATTCCCATTTGTCTGACCACTACTACTACTATGTCCTATCATAACATTCCATACATACTTAAAACCAAGCAAAGGGTGGAGTTCCATCTTTAAAAACTAAACAGGCATTTTGGACAACACATTCTTGGCACTGGAACCTGGACAACATTTATCAGACACGGTAGGGAAAGTTCTCATTCTGCATTATAAAAAGGACAGCCAGATATCAACTGTTACAGAAATGAAATAAGACGGAAAATTTTAACAAACTGTTTAAACTATTTTCTAAAAGAGACTTCCTCCACTGCCAGAGATCTTGAATAGCCTCCACGTCAGTCATCCGGAAGCAATTCTTCACATAATTAATGAACTTGGCTTCCACTTTGGGAAGAGAAACGCCCTTTTCTATACTTGCTTGCATTTTTGCTTTAATGTCTTCTACAGAACTAGGTCCTTTCGGTGTTTTAGGAGTTTTTTCCTGTTTTTTGAAGGACTCTTGACCTTTTGATCTTGGTGTTGATGGTTTTGAGTCTTTTCCATTTTGATTTGATTTTTGTGCATTTTTGGCTGGAGTATCTCGTATGGATTTCTTTACTGGAGCCTTTTCTTCATCGTCATCAAAATCATCATCATCATCATCTTCATCATCATCCTCTTCATCGTCATCATCCTCCTCATCTTCATCAGCAGCAAGTTTTACTTTTTTCTGCAGGACCTTGCTACCACCTCCAGGGGCTGACCGCTTTCCAGACATACTTAGGAGTTTCACATCCTCCTCCTCACCATCTTCTGACTCTGCGTCTTCCTCCACGCCTACTAAGTGCTGTCCACTTATATGCACAGGCCCTGAACCACACTTCAACCTTAAGACCACAGGTGGTGTTATTTCAAAGCCACCAAGGGAAACCGTTGGCTGTACAGACATTTTCAAAGTTGCCAGTGTTACTTTAATTGGACTGTCTTTGTAATTCATGGCCTCTGCTTTGACAATGTGCAGCTCATCCTTTGCTCCAGCCCCTAGACTGACCGTTCGTAAAGATAACTGGTGCTCATTTTCATCATTATCCACTTTAAAGTGATAATCTTTGTCGGCCTTTAGTTCACAACCGAACAGGTAGTTCTGGGGCCTCAGCGGGTTCATGTCCATGTCCATAGAATCTTCCATGAGGTGGGAGCGCGCACTTAGGTGAGAGAGAGAGAGAAGGCGGGTGGAGGGAAACGGCCTCGGTGCTGCAGGGCTGACGCGCAGGACGGAATCGCACCAGGGATTTTAGTTAAGTTCTGAGAGAGTGTATTGGGGACTATGAAGCAATTCACAGACAAAATGGGGATTTGATTTCAAAAATTTAATGCATTGAATTTATGCAAGGACAAATTATTAGCAAATACAAGATGACCCAATTATTTTATTTTTTTATTGATTTCAAAGATGAAGGGAGAGAGAAAGCAAGACAGAAACATCAATGATGAGAGAGAATCACCCATCAGTTGCCTCCCCTCACACATCTGACACTAAAGGTAACTTAATGAATCATAGATGTACATTTAAAACATAAACTATAAAACTTCAAGAAGAAAAAACAGCCATTAACATGTTGGTATATTATGTTTTTGTAGTATGTTATTCATATGAAATTGTATTAGACTGTATATACTATGCTAATAACACACTTTTTGTTACTTAACATTGCATAATTGATATTTCCTCACTTTACTGAAAGGCTCCTCCTGCTTCTTCACTGGAGGCCAACCATTGTGTCTAGGATAGAGCAGAGTTGTAAGACAAGGGACTCATCAAGATCTTTGGTTTCTTTAATGGGAATCCAGAAATAGTCTTGATGGCCCAGCCATCTCTCCCATAGCAGTGACTTCAGAATGAAGAATACTGATCCTTCTCCAGTGGCAAACCTCAGAATGCTGCTGAAAAGTCAGGTACCTCATTGCGAACCCTGAAATGAAAATACTGGAAAAGAGAACTGTACTTCATGACCCACCTATTGAGCTGTGGAGACCAGAAACTTTCCCACATTGGAAGTATTTGGCTTTTTTTTCCCCTTTGGCTCCACTGTTGTGTTTTCCAGAAGCACAATTCCCTGCAATGTCTGTGCCTTTCACCATCTTATTTAAGAAAGCCCCAAACTACATAAATGTAATAAGCAAAGATACTTTTAATTCCACCTTTCAGGGTTTTGTGGGGTATTTTTTGTTGTTGTTCATTTGTTTGTTTTTGTTTTTTACTGTTTTTATTGACTTTATTGGAGTATCACTAGTTAAAATAATTATACAAGTTTTAGGTACACAATTCTATAGTACATCATTTGTATACTGGTGTGTTTACCACCCTATGTCAAGCCTCTGTCCATCACCATTTATCCCCCTTTTAACCTCCTCCTCCTCTTTCCAACCCCCAACCCTTTAGTTTTATAATCACATGTAAAAATCATTTATGTGTATAGGTTGGTTGACACTGGTGAATTCCTTATAGTAAATGGTCATATGACTTCCTTCTAGGGGAAGGAGTGTTCTGACCTCTTATAACCATGTGCTTCTGAAATTGAGTCAGACCAATTCTACTTCTCTGTGAGGTCCTCAGGCATTATTTTATTTATTGAGTAAGTTATAGTATCTCTCTCAATTTATTCACTTGAATGTAAGATTCACTACATAAGAACAGAGGCTATACTATATCTGTATTCCAAATATCAGAGTGCCTGACATAAGTATAAAATAAAGGCACTGATGGCTGGCTAGTTTGCTGGCTGACTGGCTGGCTGGTGGCTGGCTGGCTGGCTGGATGGATGGATAAGATGGATAGGATGGATAGGAGGGTGGGTGGATGGATGGATGGATGGATGGATGGAATGGATATGATAGATGGATGGATAGATGGATGGGTAGGTGGATGGATGGATGGTATTGATGGATAGATAAGGTGGATAGTTGGATGCATAGATAGATGGGTAGATGGATGGATGGGTGGATAGGATGGATAAGATGGATAGGATGGATAGGTGGATGGATGGATGGATGGATGGATGGATAGATGGAATGAATGGGATGAGATGAGATATATTGACTTCTGGTTGGTCTCATATTTCAGTTTAGGTGCTTTATTGAAGTGATGACCTCAGGTTTCAATCTTGACCCAAACATCACTTTTGTTTAGATAATGTTATAATCTGCCCTATAATTTCTCTCCATTTTTTGTTGAATTCCTTAAGTTGCTCACTAAACAACATCACCAAAAACATGGCACAGTTCGTACAGCCCACCCACCCCCTTCTAGGGGCCTTCAGCTTAGCAAAACCCATCTACTAAGCCATCTGCATTTGCCTGTTAAAGTCATATATGTGTGTTCCTCAGATTAGTCATCCAGCATAGATCAATCACATTTTAGCCCTGAAGTAATGTGATTCCAGCCCAACTGTGAGGCCACTGGTATCCACTCATCTTGGCACACAATCTTCACTGTTGTAGTCAGTGGTTTTGTGCCCCTCTGTTGCTGCCAATTCGCTTCCTTTCTTAGATAGAAAAACGTTTATAGGAGGTTCTAGGCCAAAGCAAAGAAACTAGGTTTTGAGGTCATTTTATTATAAGCACAGTAATGTGAGTTCAGGCTTAATGTTTTTAGAAGGTTGAAACACATATAGGAGTTCAATTGCCATCCTGGCATATTTCTTAGGCACCTGACCACATTTTCATCACAGAAACCCACATTATCAGGCATCATCAGCCAATACTCAAGTACACTTGCATTTAGTTCACTTCCTAAAAGTTTATTGAAGACTATGTGTCAGGTACCATGAATTTTGCTTAAACTGAAGTTACAATTTGGTTGAGGAGATGATGTTATTGTAGGAGAACACAAGGCAAGATAGACTCAGGAGGTGAACCCCATGATCCTCTAGTCCCAGAGGGACAGAGTGTCTTTCTCTGCTTTCAGGCAAAAGCTCACCCAGCAACTCCCAAAGTAAATCTCTCTATAAAAAAGGACATTTAAAAATGTAAAATGCAATGTCATTCTGATAATCATGACAAATATATGTCAAGAAATGTTACTAAATTAATTGTAACCACCTACCAAACAGAAACATGCAAGACTTTTTGGCTCCAGTTGCATTCATCTGAAATTCAGTTGTAAATTTAGGCATAAACAACAAAAAATCTCTAAGAAGAAAAACAGATGCAACAAAGTTCATGCACTGTTCATGAGTAACCAAAAATCTATTTACCCTTTATGTCCAGTTACAACAGTATAATAGTTTTCTAATCAAAAACTAGTTTACAAAAGATACTTAAAAGATAGGAATTCCATTTTTAGTTTTTTTGAGGAAACTCACATTGTTCTCCACAGTAGCTGCACCAGTCTGCATTCCCACCAGCAGTGCACAAGGGTTCCTTTTTTCTCTGCATCCTTGCCAACAGTTGTCATTTGTTGATTTGTTGATGAAAGCCATTCTGACAGGTGTAAGATGGTACTGCATTGCCATTTTGATTTGCATCTCTCAGATAATTAGTGACTTTATAACAGGTTTTCATATGTCTCTTGGCCTTCCTTCTGTCTTTTTTCAAAAAGTTTCTATTTAGGTTCATTACACATTTTTTATTGGGTTGTTTATCTTCCTTTCATTAAGTTGTATGAGTTCCCTGTAAAAGTTGGAGATTAAACCCTTATCAGTGATAACATTGGCAAACACATTCTCCCATACAGTGGGCTTTCTTGTTGTTTTGTGGATAGTTTTCCTTTTTGACCCAGTGATCCCACTTCTAGGAATATATCCCAAGAAGTTAGGAATACCAATCAGAAAGGATATATCACCCCTATGTTCATAGCAGCACAATTCACCATAGCTAAGATTTGGAAACAGCCTAAGTGCCCATCAGCAGATGAGTGGATTAAAAAATGGTACATCAACACAATGGAATACTACACTGTGGTAAAAAAAGAAGGAATTCTTACCATTAGCAATAGCATGGATAGAACTGGAGAGAATCATGATAAGTGAAATAAGCCAGTCAGAGAAAGATAAAGAGCACATGATATCACTCATTTATGGAATATAATGAACAATATAAACTGAAGAACAAAAACAGATCCAGAGACAGAGAAGCATCTAACAGACTGTCAAACCTCAGAGGGAAGGTAGGGGAGGGTGCAGGTAAGGGGGAGAGATCAACCAAAGGACTTGTATATATACATGTAAGCCTAACCAATGGACACAGACAACAGAAGAGTGAGGGCATGAATGGGAGGATGGGGTTGAGGGGGTATGGGGGGAGGAGGACACGTATGTAATACCTTTATCAATAAAGACATTTTTAAAAAACATATTTAAAAGAGAAAGAGTGCTGCCAGAGATGGAATCTCGGAATTTAGAGGGGCAAGGAGGCAGCTGAAAGTGAAGAACTACTTAAAACTGTTTTAAACTATTGGCAGAAAAAGTCAAAGGGCAGAAAAATTTAGGAAAATTTACTCTTCAAGTGACCAATCAGACCTTCATGGCTCCTCAGAATGTGATATACTTCAAACACTGCCTGATTTCCTCATGTGATATTCTGTGTATAATAGTAAGTTGGATGTCTGGAACCCTCTGGCATTTCTCTTATAGTGATACAAACAATGGTTTTGTTTTCAGAATAGTCCCTAAGAGGGAATCACCTCCATGATACAATTACAATCTTTATAAACTGCAGTAAACATTACAGAAAACAATTCTAGAGCCATGTTTTAACATATGATATCTATGTGACAATAACATATGTCCATATCTTGTAATGCTCCGTGAACTACCAGTCTGGTCCAGAGCCAGGCCCACTTGGTGGAGACTATCTCCCTTAGGGGTCAGTAGCTTTGCCTGCTTTCTCACACAGACCAATGGAGTCCAAAACAAAGAAATATGGGCTGGAAATTCTTTGTGTGAAAGGATGGAGAGAGGGCTAGTGCTTGCCTGAATTTGGCCAGAAAATATCTTATTTACAGCTAGAATAGTGTTAAGGCCATTCTCATTAACTTGACTACCAGTGGCAATGTCAGACCCTCACTGTATCCCCAGCACCTATTGATTGGGACACTGAAGACAAATGTATTTTGAGACAATGAGTAGATGATATCTTTTCCTAAAGAAGGGCAGCCACTGAGAGGGATGATCTCAGCTTAGGGATGGAGATCTAGTTCCCCATTACCTACTCCCATGATGTATAAGCTCTGGGGCTAGAAACCAAAGAGCTAAGCACAAAACAGCAGGAATATCTCAGGAGCTGACAGCTGGTAAGGAAAAAAAAAGAGAGTGAGAAGGGAAAACTTGTTCCCAAATATCCAGGATACTCTGAGACAGCTGGTGGGAATAAGAGAGAGTGGAGGTGGCCCAACCAGTAGATAGAAGCAAACTCATTTAGACCAGGGACAAGTTAAAACAAATGCTTCTACTAGAAAAATCTCTCAAGCCATAGGAAAAAACAAATGATTAAACTGTGTTCAGTTTCTCTGAGAGACATAAATGTATTCAATGTACTTTAGAAATAAGACCACCAAATTGAGTTATAATTTTAAAAGAAAACATTTTCTCAAAACAGGAAGTTTTTGTTATTTGGAAAATGCATTGATGTGTTAGATAAGTGGAGTATTATTTTTTTCAGGTGTAAGGCTGTTTTAACCGCTGATTCAAATTTTAAAAAGTGAGACTCAGCATAGGCTAGATCTTCCAGTCCAAAATAGTGCTAGAATATATCTATGCAGGATTTTTTATTGTCTCTTAATTATTAGGTTCGTAAACAGGGAAATGATTGTCAGCTATATCCACCACAGATGAACAGCTATAATAACCAAAAGTCACTTTAACACATAGAGCTAAAACTAACACAACTGAAAGTAGGTTGGGCTTTTAGGTTTAATTCATTGTCAACTAGCTTGGACAGGAGGAGAAAGGTGTCAATAGCAAGGAAAAATTAAATGGTGTTTCATAGTAGTCCATTCAGTCATGCAGATAGATCATGCTATTCCTGTGCTGGAATCTCAGCTGAGGGTCATTGTTCTAGGACAATGGTCAACAAACCATGGCTCTTGAGCCACATGTGGCTCTTTGGCCCCTTGAGTGTAGCTCTTCCACAAAATACCATGCCATGGGTGAGTCTATTTTGAAGAAGTGGAGTTAGAAGAAGTTTAAGTTTACAAAATTTGGCTCTCAAAAGAAATTTCAATTGTACTATTGATATTTGGCTCTGTTGACTAATAAGTTTGCCAACCACTGTTCTAGGAATAAGGAATTTTGGTCACTGTGAGCCACTGTGATTATTCTTCAAAAAATCAAAACACAGAAGAAATCACAACAGCCTACAAAAAAATTACAAAAAAAAGTGTTAAAATCCTTAATAAAAAAATTTCCTAAAGTCAACATGAAAAACAAATACAACTCAATTTTTTTAAATGGTGAAGAATATAAATAGGCAATTCACAAAAGAACTGTCAATGGCTAATCACAATTTTAAAAGACTCTCAGCTCCCTGTGGAACAGGGGTATGCAAATCTAATAAAAAGTCAGTTCTTCCACCTTAAAAGATTAGCAGGAATTAAATTTAAAAGGCTGCTACTGCTCACTTTTCTGGGGATATAGGGCATTGTTTCTCTCAGCATATCTGAGGCTCATTTGCATCAGTATGTTTGGTGGGTTTAAATGATGGTCACCAAAACTTGGAAACAACCCAGATGTCCTTCAGTGGTTGAACTGACAAACAGATCAGAATACCCCCGCCAGGAAATACTATTCAGCAGTGAAAAAGAATAAACTACTGATACAGGAAACAACCTGATGGTTCTTAGTGGCATTGTTCTGAGTGAAAGGAGCCATTCCCAGAAGGTCACCGGTTGTGTAATCCAGATTCGCAGGAAGTCAACAGCGACAGAGGAAAAGCTAGTGTTCACCAAGGGTGGGAGGTGGAAAGAGGGTGTGACTGTGACCACAACGAAAGAGATGGGATGATGGAACTCTTCTGTGAAAGTGACAGTTACACAAACCTACCACACATGTTACAATTCACAGAGCTGTATACTCCCACTTTCCCCAAAGCCAAAAGTTATTGTGTGAAAACTGAAAAAGAATAAACAAACAAAAGATATATAAAGAACCCACCTCAGATCTAAAAATCCAAATCTCTGGACAGGTGGGGCCCAGGCAGTGGCCTTTAAAACCAGCTCCCAGTGATTCTTGTACCATACCGGAATAAAATTAGGAATATCTATCAAGGTGTAGATTGAACATATACTTTTACTCAGCAATCCACTTTTAGGAATTAGTTAAATGGATGTACTCATAGCAGTTTGCAAAATCATACAAACATGGGTACTATGGTTTCAATCCATGGTGAAAAATTAGGAACTATTCCATCATTAGCAGAGTACTTATGCCACAGACATGTTATATTCGTGAGCCAGAGTGCTGTGGGGAGACCTGCACAAGAGTTCACCTCTGTGGTCAACCTTCCTTCATTTTGAATGCTGTTGTGTGTCTCTTTACTCAGTATGTGATTCTCATCAGGGGACAATTGTTCCTTCAGGGGATGTGTAGAAATATCTGCAGAGAGGATTTTTGTTGTCACAACTTGGAAATGGATGCTACTGGCATCTAGTGGGGGAGACCAGAGATGCTGCTTGATACCCTACAATGACAGGAAAGCCTCACATCAAAGAACTTGCTGGCCCCAAAGTTCTGAGGCTGAGAAGTCCTGTCCACCCTCAGGCCATTTAGAACCTCTTTCCCAAGTCCCACTTCTTCACTGAAACTTCCCCAGGCCCCTTTAGCATGTCAGAATCTTTGTTTCATTAAATACTGTCCTGCTTAGCATCTCCCCCCACCCCTCAAATCAGCACTTGAACCTAAATATTTGTCACTAACTCTTGCATTTGTTTTATCCTATATCCTCATTTGGGTTCTAAAACCACTGAGGACAGTGATTTTGCTTTCTTATAAAAATGAACACAATACAAATGTGTACTAAACGCTTTCTGACCCCAGTAGGCACCTGAAGCACAGAAGAAAAACTAAACATGCTTACCATTGACTGTCTCTTCCTGAGGATTTTAGGATATGGAAGCAGAGGAGTATGTTTAAATGTAAAAAGGAAGTTCTAGAATTTCCACAGAATTGAAACTCTCTTATTCTGAAGAATATACCTGGAAATAAATTCAAGTATCAAGCTGAGTCACACTGTCCTTTGAAAACTTAAATAAAATGTGGCTCAACCACAGGACAATGAGACTCAGCATTTTTCCATCCCGGAGCTCAGAGAGTTGTGTGTTCAGGAGCTGTAAGGTTGCAAAAATCAGGATTGGGCCGGAGTTAACACAGCTCTGCTTAAAATCATGTCCCCCAGTTGCAGTCTCAGGGTTAAGAACAGAGTGAAAACTCCCAGGGTGCCGTGAACCAGGTGCAGGCTGATAATCTTGTGTAACAAGACAGCCTGTAGCTAAATTGCAACAGGAGACATGGTCCCGATGTCTCCAGAAACTAACCCAGAGATAACCACCAGCCTCATTCTGTTATCGTAAATATGCAGAGTGGAGTGCCGTTAATCTTATGTAAAGGTCACTGGGTTCTCAGAAGTCTTTGTTTGAAGTCTTTGTTTCCAGACTACTATAAGAATACCCTGTAACTTGGTTC
>PVJN01009078.1:0-62237 GCA_004026805.1 Lasiurus borealis | reverse complement strand
TACCCCTATGTTCATAGCAGCACAATTTACAATAGCTACAATTTGGAAACAGCCTAGGTGCCCGTCAGCAGATGAATGGATCAGAAAACTGTGGTACATCTACACAATGGAATTCTATACTGCCATTAAAAAGAAGGAATTCTCACCATTTGCAGCAACCTGGATGGAACTGGAGAGCCTTATGCTTAGTGAAATAAGACAGTCAATGAGGGAGAAACATCACATGATCTCACTCATTTGTGGACAATAAAGAACATTATAAACTGATGTACAAAAGGATAGATACAGAGGCAGTAAAGCCTCAAACAGACTGAAATTATAGCAGGAAGATTAAAGTTAGGTGGGGTAGATGGGAGATCAATCAAGGGACTTGTATGCATGAATATAAGCATAACCAATGAACACAGACACTGGGAGGGTTGGGGTATGCCTGGGAGGGAGGGGAGGGCATGGGGAAACATGTATAAAAAATTAATAAAAAAAAAAAGGAGAAGAAGAAAAGGAAAAGAGAAAGAGAAGCAAAGCCAGAAAATAAAGCAGATAACAGAGAAAAGGGGAATAAATTCTAGATATCAGGAGAAAACTCCAATAGAACAGTCACTACTCCCAATAATGGACAGCAACCAGTACCTAGAGATTAATTGAAACTGCAGATAACAACTGGTATCGAGGGAGGCGAGGGAAAAAAGAGTAAAAAACCAAGCGAAAAGCAAAATAAAACAAATAGAATAAGCTAAACAATCTCATGAAAAAGTTCAAAAAATCGATATAATCACTGTTCAGGCAAATAGTAACAAAAGGACATAGAGAAAAAACTACTTTTTGGCTAGTAAAGACAAGAGGAGAGAGCTTTGTATGGACTTGTAGTAGGGGATTTGAAATTAGATATATAAGTGGGTTGAAATTTTAACCAGGTAAAGAGAAAGAATAGGGGGAAACTAAAGTTGGAAAAGGGAAAGATAAACAAGACAACAAAATGGGGAAAGTTGGGAAAGTTAGGAAGAAAGTGTTGGCATAAAGGTAGAGTTGACTTGGAGTAAAATGCTAAAGGAAAGATGAAAATAGATTATCCAAAAAGGTAAAATACTAGTAGTATTTAATAATCCAAGTTGAAAACAAAAATGTAATAATCCAAAAGGTAAAATTAATTGAGGCAGAAAGAAAATAATAGTCTTTAAAATATGTAAAAATGAAAAAAAAAATAAAAAAAAAGGTGGTCATTCACTTCCACTGTTATTCTGCTTGGCACTCCTGTTTCCCAATAGGGAAGGTATTGTGGTTCCCTGTGTTACACTGTTGTTGTTTTAATCTATTTATTCTTTTGTGATTATGTGAGAGTCAATTTGTGTGTCATCCACTGGGTGGCAGTGTTTTGGAGTTGATCTCTCAGACAAAGCACAGGGCCTCTCTAGGGTGTGCTCATATCCTGCTACTCTGTGGTTCTCAAACCCGGTTTGTGGGGATTTTACAGCAGGGACACTGTAATAACTCCCAGGCTGTCCCTCTGCCTCAGATAAAAAATGAGTCTTTTTCCAGAGCTCCCCTCTGTCAACAGCTCAGAGAGTTTGCCTCCACACTTAGGGATCATGCCCTGCCCACCTCCGTGGACATCTCCAGAGGCAGCTTTCCCGCAGCCTGGCTCCCACAGTGTGTGCATCTCTGTTCTGAGGGTCAGGAGACCTCACCTTACCCCTGGCAAAACCTGACTTTTCCGTGTGCCCTGTGGATCTCTGAATCCACTGAGTATCTGTGCCAATTGGAGAGCAGTGTTCTGGGTCTCCTGCTGTTTGGTGGGTGTTTCAGCCAGCCACAGCTTTCAGACCGCCACAGACATACACCTCTCTCTACAAGATGGGGCGGTCTCCACCTGGGCACTGTATTCTTGAATTCAGACCCTTCCTTTGTATGACTTTGAATATTTCATTCCATTCCCTTCTGGTCCTATGAGTTTCTGTTGAGAAATCAGTTGCTATTTTGATGGGGGTTCATTTGTAGGTAAATTTCTTTCTCTTTCTGGCCGTTTTTAAGTTTCTTACTTTGTCATTGGTGTTTGCCAATTTAATTATTTTGTGACTTGGTGTCAGTTTTTGGGATTCATTTTGCTTGGGATTCTGTGAGCTTCTTAGATTTGTGTAGGTTTTTTCTTCCCTTATCAAGGAAGTTATCTGTCATTATTTCTTCAAACAGATTTTCCATTCTTTGCTCAGTTTCCTCTCATTCTGGTATCTCAATGATGTGGATGTTGTTGTTTTTTTTGTTATTACGAAGTTCCCTTAGGCTCTCCTCCTGCTTTTTTTATTATTTTTTTCTAGAAGCTTCTCTACTTGAGTATTTTTTTCTACCTTGTCTCCTAGCTCATTGATGCGGTCCTCTGCTTCTTCTAGTCTACTTTTTTTGTATTGCTTTGTTTTTACTTTTTAATATTTATTTATTTATTTAATTTTTTTGTTATTACTATGTTACATGTATATGTATCTTTCCATTGCATACCTTAATCCCCCAGTGTCTTGTTTTCATTGGTTATAGTTATATGCACGTATGCAAGTCCTTTGGTTGATCTCTTATCTACCCCACCTCTCCTTAACTTTCCTGCTATAATTTGACAGTCTTTTTGATGCTTTACTGCCTTTGTATCTATCCTTTTGTTCATCAGTTTATAATGTTCTTTATTATCCACAAATGAGTGAGATCATGTAGTGTTTCTCCTTCATTGACTGGCTTATTTCACCTAGCATAAGGCTCTCAAGTTCCATCCAGATTGATGCAAATGGTAAGAATTCCTTTTTTTATGGCAGTGTAGAATTCCATTGTGTAGATGTACCACAATTTTCTGATCCACTCATCTGCTGACGGGCACCAAGGCTGTTTCCAAATTCTAGCTATTGTAAATTGTGCTGTTATGAACATAGGGGTGCATAAATCCTTTCTGATTGGTGTTTCTTATTTCTTAGGATGTATTCCTCAGAGTGGATTGCTGGATCAAATAGGAGTTCCATTTCTAGTTTTTGAGGAAACTCCATATTGTTTTTCACAGTGGCTGCACCAGTCTGCATGGCCACCAACAGAGCACAAGGGTAACTTTTTCTCCACATCCTCTCCAACACTTGTCATTTATTGATTTGTTGATGATTGCCATTCTGACAGGTGAGAGAAGGTATCAAATTGTCATTTTGATTTGCATCTCTTGGATAATTAGTGACTTTAAACATGTTTTCATGTGTCTCTTGGCCTTCCTTCTGTCATCTTTTGAAAAGGTCCTATTTAGGTATGTTGCCCATTTTTGTATTGGATCGTTTATCTTCCTTTTATTAAGTTGTATAAGTTGGCTGTAGATGTTGGAGATTAAACATGTATCACTGCTAACATTTTCAAATATGTTCTTCCATACAGTGGGCATTCTTATTGTTTTGTTGATGGTTTATTTTGCTGTGCAAAAGCTTTAAATTTTGATGTACTCCCATTTGTTTATTTTTTCTTTAACTTCCATTGCCCTTGGAGCAGTATCAGTTAAAAAGTTCCTTTGGCATATGTCTGAGATTGTGCTGTCGGTGGATTTTATAGTATATTTATATTTATGGTTTCCTGTCTTATGTTTAAGTCCTGTATCCATTTGGAGTATATTTTGGTATTTGGTGTAAGTTGGTGGTCCAGTTCCTTTTTTTTGCATGTATCTGTCCAATTTTCCCAGCACCATTTATTGAAGAAGTTGTCTTGACTCCATTGTATATTCATGCCTCCTTTGTCAAATATTAATTGAGAATAGTGGTTTGGGTGGATATCTGGATTCTCTATTCTATTCCAATCGTCTATATGTCTGTTCTTGTGCCAGTAACATTCTGTTTTGAGAACAGTTGCTTTGTGATATAGCTTGAAATCTGTTATTGAAATCCGACCTACTTTATTCTTCTTTCTCAGGATTGTAGTGGCTTTTCAGGTTCTTCTTTTGTTCTAGATGAATCTGTAAGAGTCTTTCTAGGTTTGTGAAATATGTCATTGGTATTTTAATGGGTATTGAATCTATAGATTGCTTTGGAGTGTATGGATATTTTAATGATGTTGATTAACCCAATCCATGAGCATGGCATGCTCTTCCATCTGTTTAAGTCTTCCTCTATCTCTTTTTTCAGTGTATTATAGTTTTCTGCATATAGGTCTTTTACCTCCTTAGATAGGTTTATTCCTAGGTATCTTAATTTTTTTGGTGCCATGGTAAATTGGATTGCTTTTTTAGTCTCTCTCTCTGTAAGTTCATATTAGTATATAGAAATGCCACAGATTTCTAGGCATTAATTTTGTATCCTGCTTCATTGCCAAATTCATTTATTAAATCAATTAGTTTTGGGATGGAGTCCTTCGGGTTTTTATGTACAGTATTATATCATCTGTATAAGGACAGCTCTACTTCTTCTTTTCTAATTTGGATGCCTTTTATTTCTTCTCCTTGGCTAATTGCAATGGCTAATATTTCCCGTACTATGTCGAACAGGAGTGGTGAGAGTGGGCATCCCTGTCTTGTTCCTGTTCTTAGGGGAAATGCTTTTAGTTTTTGCTTATTGAGTATGATGTCAGCTGTGGGGTTATCATATATGGCTTTTATGTTGTTGAGGTATGATTCTTCTATTCCCACCTTGCTCAGAGTTTTTTTCAAGAAGTGTTGTTGTATTTTGTCAAAAGTGTTTTCTACATCAATTGATATGAAAATGTGATTTTTATCTCTCAATTTGTTTATGTGATGTATCACGATTTTTGATGTGTGGATATTGTACCACCCTTGCATTCGTGGGATGAATCCTACTTCATTATGGTGTATGATCTTTCTGATGTGCTGCTGGATCTGATTTGCTAGAATTTTGTAGAGTATTTTGGCATCAATGTTCATCAGAGGTATTGGCCTGTAATTCTCTTTCATTGTGTTGTCTTTATCTGGTTTTACTATTAGGGTGATGCTGGTTTCATAAAAGGTGTTTGGAAGTATTGCTTTTTCTTCAATATTTTTGAATAGTCTGAGGAGGCTAGGTTTTAATTCTTTCTTTTATTAAAAATATATTTTATTTATTTTTTATAGAGAGGAAGGGAGAGAGATAGAAATTCAGAAACATTGATGACAGAGAGACATCAATCAGCAGCCTCCTGCACACCTCACAGTGGAGATGTGTCACCAAGCAAGGTACATGCCCCCAACCGAAATCGAACCTGGGACCTTTCAGTCCATAAGCCCTCCACTCTATCCAGTGAGCCAAACCATTCTCACCTAATTCTTTCTTGAATGTTTTATAAAACTCCTGTGAAGCCATCTGGTCCCGGGCTTTTTTTTTTTGCTGGATGCTTTCTGTTGACTGCCTCAATTTCTTCCATAGTTATTGGACTATTGAGATATTTAGATTCCTCTGGATTTTGGAAAGTTATATTTTTCAAGGAATATGTCCATTTTCTGCAGGTTGCCCAATTAGTTTGAGTAGAGTTGTTCATAGTGTTTTATAACTATCTTTGTATTTGGGTGGCGTCTGTTATTATTTCTTCCCTTTCATTTCTGATTTTTTTTTTTTTTTGGTCTTCTCTCTTTGCTTCTTGGTGAGGCTGGCTAGAGGTCCAGCAATCTTGTTTATCCTTTCAAAGAACCAGCTTTTGGTCTTGTTGATCTTTTGAATTGTTTCTTTGGTCTCCATGTTGTTTATCTCTGCTTTGATCTTTATTATTTCCTTCCTTCTACTTACACTGGGCTTTTATTGTTGCTCTCTTTCTAGCTCTTTGGGATGCAGGGTTAGGAAATTTATTACCATTTTTTCCTGTTTTTTTGTATTAGGCTTGCAAAGCTATGAACTTCCCTCTTAAGACTGCTTTCACTGTGTCTCATAGATTTTGTATTGTTGTGTTGTAATTATCATTTGTTGACATGATGTTTTTTATTTCTTCCTTGATCTCTCTGTTTACCCAGTCGTTAATTAATAGCATGCTGTTTAGTCTCCATGTGTTTGATTTCTTTATATTGTTTTTATTGTAGTTAATTTCCAGTGTTATGTCACCATGGTCTGAGAAAATGCTTGACATGATTTCTATCTTCTTGAATTTGAAGAGACTGTTCCTATGACCTAACATATTATCTATCTTTGAAAATGACTCATGTGCACTGGAGTAAAATGTATATTCTGTGGCTTTGGGGTGAAATGTTCTGAATATGCCAATTAATTCCATCTGGTCTAATGAGTCATTTATGATTGATGTTTCTTTGCTGATTTTTTTTTTAGGGGATTTGTCCAGTAGTGACAAAGGGGTATTAAAGTCTCCAGCTTTGATTGTGTTGCTGTCAGTCTCTTCCTTAATATCCTCTAGGAGTTTTTTTTATATATTTAGGTGCTCCTACATTGTGTGTGTGTATGTTTACCAGAGTTATTTCTTCTTGTTAGATTGTTCCCTTTAGTAGTACAAAGTTGCCTTATTTATATCTTGTTATGTCCTTCACTTTGAAATCTAATTTGTCAGATATAATTATTGCAACACAGGTTGATTTTTTTTTTCATTTCCATTTGCCTGAAGCACCATCTTCTATCCCTTCACCTTCAATCGTGTGCATCTCTTTTTCTGAGGTTGGTTTCTTATACACAGCAGATATATGGATCATATTTTCTTATCCAATCGGTTACCCTATGTCTTTTCATTGGAGCATTTGATTCATTTACATTTTTTTAAAATATATTTTGATTCATTTTTTACAGAGAGGAAAGGAGGGGGATAGAGAGTTAGAAACATCGATGAGAGAAAGACATCGATCAGCTGCCTCTTGCACACCCTCTCATGGGGAATTGCCCGCAACCAAGGTACATGCCCTTGACCAGAATCGAACCTGGGACCTTCACTCCACAGACCAATGCTCTATCCACTGAACCAAACTAGTCTTGGCCTGTTTACATTGGAAGTTATCATTGATAAATACTTATCTGTCACCATTTTTTATTCTTTACTCCTGTGTTCCCTCTTCTCTTCCTATTTTTTTTTTTTTACAGCAGACCCTTCAATATTTCTTGCATTGCTGGTTAATTGTAATGAATTCTCTTAGTCCTTTTTTGTCTGTGAAGCTCATGATTTCACCTTCAATTTTGATCAAAATCCTTGCTGGGTATAGTATTCTTGGATTCAGACCCTTCCTTTGCATGACTTTGTGTATTTCTTTCCATTCCTTTCTAGCTTGGTGAGTTTCTGTTGAGAAATCAGTTGCTAGTCTGATGGGGGTCCTTTGTAGGTAAGTTTTTATTTCTCTTTGGCAGCTTTTAAGATTCTTACTTTGTCGTTGTTGTTTGCCAATTTGATTATAATGTGCCTTGTTGTCAGTTTTTTGGGGTTCATTTTTCTTGGGACTATGTAAGCTTCTTAGATTTCTGTGGGTTTTTTCTTTCCTATATCAGGGATGTTTTCTGTCATTATTTCTTCAAACAGGTTTTCTATTCCTTGCTCAGACTCCACTCTTTCTGGAACCTCAATTATGTGGATGATGTTTTGTTTTGTGTTATCCCAAAGTTTTCTTAGGCTCTCCTCTTGCTTTTTAATTTTTTTTTTCTAGAAGCTGCTCTACTTGGTTATTTTTTTCCACGTTGTGTTGTAGCTCACTGATTCCATCCTCTGCTTCTTCTAGTCTACTTTTGGGGATTTTTATTGAGTTCTTACTGCAGCGATGTCTTTTTTCATTTCTTCTTAATTATTCTTAATTTCCTCTTGGCTCTTCTTCATTTCCTTTTGGCTCTTTCTCATATTGTCAATTTTGTCTTCCATTCTTTTCAGCCACCCTATGCCCATTTCTCTGAACTCTCTCTGGCAGGTTCATTTCTGATTCTATTTTGTTTTCTTCCTTTTCTGATGATACCTGCCTTTCTTCATATGTGGGCTCTTTCTTCATCTGCCCATGGTCTTTCTTCGTTGGGTGTCTGATTATGTAGTTCTCTCTCCTACATTGATTTAAAGACACAAACTACAACATGACCAAGTACAACACACAAGATACTGAACACAAAAGTATTCACAATGTTAATAACCACAAATAAGATGACCAGCAATGAAAGACAAATTAGGTGTATGTAGAGAAAGAAGAAAAGAGAAAAAAGGAATAAAAAAAGAAAAGTGTCATAATCAAATTGTGAGAAGGCAGGAGGAAAAATGAGAGGAAAAGGAAAAAGAAGGATGAGAAGAAGAAAAGAGTCAGGAAAAAAAAAGTAAGAGAAAAAACAAAGAGAATAAGAAAGAAATAGGGAACAAATTGTATATGTGAGGAGAAAACTCCCATAGAACAGACACTAATCCCAACAAATATCGGCACTAAGTACGTGGAGATTAATACAAACTACAAATAACAACTAATATCAAGGGAGGCAAGGGAAAACTGAGGTAAAAGTCAAACCAAAACAAAGCAAACAAAAAGCAAAATAAAATAATAAGAATAAGCAAAAACAATCTCACAAAATGTATAAAAAATTGATATAATCACCATTCAGGCATACAACCAAAGGACATAGAGAAAAACAATTTTTTGGATAGTGAAGTCAGAGACGAGAGAGGTTTGTATGGTTTTGGAGTAGGGGATTCAAAATTAGATATATAAGTGGGGTGAAATGTTAACCAGGTAAAAAGAAAGAATAGAGAGAATCTAAAGGTGGAAAAGGGAAAGAGAAACAAGTCAACAAAATGTGGAAAGTTAGGAAGAGAGTGTTGGCATAAAGGTAAAGTTGAGATAGGGTAAAATTATGGTAAAGGAAGGATGAACTAGGATGTAGAACTCTAATCCCAAAGTAAAATAAAGAGAAAATAAAATGACACTTTTTCCCCCCAAAAGGTAAAATAGTAGTAGTAATAATACTAGTTGAAAATACAAATCTAATAATTAATGTAAAATCAATTGAGGAGAAAAAATAAAAAAAATATATATCTTTTTTAATTAAAATATGAAAAATGTAAAAAAAAATAAAAATAGAAATAATTTAAAAATAAAACAATAGAATGAGCAGTAGTGGAGATCATTCACTTGCCATATTGTTCTGTTTGGTACTCCTGTTTCCCAGTTGGGAGGGTATTGCAGTTCCCTTTGTTCCACTGTTGAGATGTGTCTTAATCCCTTTATTCTTTTGTGATTGTGCTAAAGTCTCTTTGTTATCCACTGGGTGGTAGTGTTTTTGAATTGGCTTCTGAAACTAAGTACAGGACCTCTCTAGCCTTTGCTTAGATCCTGCTTACGCTGTGGTACTCAATACTGGTTTATCCCAGAGCTGATTCTCTGCTGGTTATTCTGTGCTCCGATCCCCAGGTTGCAGAAAAACAATTTCCCCTGCAGTCTCTCAGGATGTCTCCAATTGCTTGATCTTATGTATTGGGCTTAGCAATCAGAAGCCAGGGTCTTAAGAGGAAAGAGTGCTGTCTGTGCTCTCTCACTTCCCCGCTTCTATTTGAGCACCTGGGACAGTGTAATAACTCCAAGGCTGTCCTTCTGCCTCAGATTAAAATAGGGTGCTCTCTAGATCTCCCCTCTGTTAACAGATCTGAGAGCCCCCTTCCATATTTAGGGATTAGGCCCTGCCCCACATCCATGGATTTCTCTTAAGAGCAGCTTTCCCCCAGTCCAGTTCCCAGAGAGTGCGAGTCTCTCTGTTCTGCGTCACCTTATCCCAGGCAAAATCTGACCTTTCCGTGTGGCGTGTGGAGCTCCTCTCAGTCCCAGTGTTTGTGCTGATTGGAGAGTGGTGTTCTGGGTCCCCTGGCTGTTAGGTAAGTGCTGCAGCTAGCTTTTAAGACTGCTGTAGACATCCATTTTCCCCTGAAAGATTGTGTGGTCTCCGCATTCATGCTGGTGGCTCCCGGAGACAAAAACCCCATGGCAGTGGGGCTGCCTGGCCAGGGGAGTCCCATCCAGCAGCCCCCCACCTTCTCCTGTAGGATAATTGTCTTTTAACTTACCAACAAACACTCCCAGTGCAAACGTCAGCTGTTTACACTATCTGCTCAGCGACAAAGCTCCAGGTACATGGGTCTATTCTGCTGCCATTTTTTCCCCCCTTGTAGTCTACATTTGATGTTTTCTATTGAGTTCTTTACAGCAGTGATGTTATTTTTTTATTTCTTCTTGGTTATTCTTTTTTTCTCTTTAAATCTTTATTTTTCATATTATTATATTTGTTTCTCTTTTATTCCCTCCATAGTACTGCTCCACCCAACTCCCACCCTTCCCTCTGCCCTTAGCTTCCTCCCATTGACCTCGTCCATAGGTGTATGATTTTTGTCCATTCTCCCCCTGTACACCCCTCACCCCTTCCCCCCTGAGAATTATCAGTCTACTCCCTTTCTGTGCTCCTGATTGTAGTATATTCACCAGTTTATTCTGTTGACCAAATTTTAATTCACTTAATTTTTAGATTCACTTGTTGATAGATATGTATTTGTTCATAATTTTTGGCTTTTACCTTTTTATTCTCCCTCTTCTAAAAGAGTACCTTTCAGCATTTCATATAATACTGGTTTGGAGTTGATGAACTCCTTTAGTTTTTTCTTACCTGTGAAGCTCTTTATCTGCCCTTCAATTCTGAATGATAGCTTTGCTGGAGAGAGTATTCTTGGCTGTAGGTTCTTGCTATTCATCACGTTTAATATTTTTTGCCACTCCCATCTGGCCTGCATCGTTTCTGTTGAGAAATCAGCTGACAGTCATATGGGTGCTCCTTTGTAGATAATGAACTTTTCTCTTGCTGCATTTAATATTCTCTCTTTGTTTTTTGCTCTTGGTGTTTTAATTATGATGTGTCTTGGTGTAATCCTCTTTGGATTCCTTTTATATGGGGTTCTGTGTGCTTCCTGGACTTGTAAGTCTATTTCTTTTACCAGATGTGGGAAGTTTTCAGTCATTATTTCTTTAAATAGGTTTTTAGTATCTTGCTCTCTCTCCTCTTCTGGCTTCCTGACAATTCTGATGTTGGTACGCTTGAAGCTGTCCCAGAGGCTCCTTACATTATCTTCACATTTTTGGATTCTTTTCTCTTCTTGCTTTTCCAGTTGAGTGTTTTCTGCTTCTTTATATTTCAATTTTTGACTTAATTCTTGCCTTTCTCTAGTCTGCTATTAGGACTCTGTATAATATTTTTTTTCAGTCAGTGTATGTTTAATTTCTAGTTGGTCCTTTTTCATCTCCAGTTGGACCTTTTCCATCTCTAGTTGGTCCTTTTTCATCTCCTCTTGGCTCTTGCTAACTTTATCCAACTTTTCTAGGATATTCTTGAAAAACCTTATAAGTGTGGTTGTGAACTCCATATCCAGTCATTTGTTTTCCTCCATTTCTTTTGTTTGTGATCCCTTCCCTTGTGTCAACATTTTCACTATGCTGGGAGAACTTCCATGTTGGATTCAGCCTTATGATAGCAGACTTGCAAAACCCAAGAAGCCTCTCTGTTGAGCTTGGGATGGGTGGAGTCTCAGGGCTTAAGGGACCACCTTGCCTTCCAGTTGGCCCTGCCCACCATTGCCCCTGAGTCTCATGTGACTGGGTAATTGCTGGAGAGTCCCTTGTGCATGTGCACAGTGCCTCTAGACTGCTGCCATTCCAGCTCCCCTGCGCTCTACAGGACCACAGGAATCTAGATCCTCAGGGATTCACCCAAAACAGGGGCTTAGTGGAGTCTCAAATGGCACAGTTGGGAGGGTCTGTCTCCCTCCCACTCTCGAAAGCCAGTGGCACAATCAGCAGTCTGTCATCTGAGCAGTGCCTTGCGTGCCTCAAGACCCCTGATCTTTTGCAACTCCCCTAAATTTCCATGCACTTCTCCCTTTTCACAGTCCAAACACCCCCTGTATGAGTTTCGGCTGGATTTGGGGTTAGGTCATAAGATAAGGGGTTCAATGCCTTTGAGTGTTTCCATTTCCCTCCTGCTAGAGAAAACCAGCCAGGTACTCGGGCATCCGCTCTCTCCACCCGCGCGTCGCTCTACCTCAGCTTTTTGCAGCTCCTCTGGGTCTCTGCAATCCCCTCTCTTTTCCTTTAGTTGTAGAATTTCCTCTCAGCCAGCTTTCCTGTGGTTCTGGATGATGTCTGTTCTGTCTTTTAGTTGTAGTTTTGAAATTGTTATGTGAGGCAGCAATGTAAGTGTTTACCTATGCCACCATCTTGGATTCTTAATTCTTTTTGGTTATTCTTCATTTCCTCTTGCTTCTTCATTTCCTCTTGGTTCTTACTCATATTGTCGAATATGTCTTCCATTCTTTTTAGCCACCTTATTCCATTTTTCTGAATTCTTTCTCTGGCAGATTGCTTGCTTCCATTTTGTTTACTTTCTTTTCTGGTGATACCTGCTTTTCTTTCATATGTGGGCTATTTGTCTGTCTGTCCATGGTTTATTTTCTCTGGGTGTCTGGTTATATAATTCTCTCTCTCCTTATCCCAGGCAAAATATGACCTTTCCGTGTGGTGTGTAGAGCTCCTATGAATCTGAGTGTTTGCACCAATTCGAGGCCAGTGTTCTTGGGCTTGTAGCTCTTCAGTACGTGCTGCAGTTGTAGATTTTCAGGCTTTTGTAAATATCCACTTATCCACTTTCCCCTTCAGGATGATGGCTCAGGGAGGAAAAAACCCTTAGCAATGGGGCTGTCCAGTCAGGGGAGTCCCTCTAGCAGTCCCGCACCTTCTCCTGCAGGATAGCTGTCCCTTAACTCACCAATGAATACTCCCAGTGTGACCCTCAGTTGCTTTCTGTGTCTGCTCAGGGACAAGGCTCGGAATCTGTCCATCTATTCTGCTGCCATTTTTTTTCTCTCTCAGAGTCACTATGTTTACTACCATTTATCAATAGGCCAGTATGTATATCTATGAATATCCAGTATGAAAACTTGATCATTGAAATACTTAATTAACTCTTAATTATATTTGTATTATGTTTTATTTTAGATCATTTAATTGAGCAGGTCTCCAAAGTAAACCAATCTGTTGCTAAAGAATGCTATGCAGAAGTGCTTTCTGCAGTGCCTACCAAAGAGAAAGGGAGTATAGTCAATGCACTCTGCATTACAAATGAAAAGACTGAGCTACTGAAAAACTGAAATTACCTTAAACATCCTCAAAAGACATCTCTGGAGAGTTTATTTCTTCTTATTGCCTTGCGGTTGACCCTTTGAAAATGTGGTTTTTAGAGAAGCCTTATTTTCTGGATAGGGAGCAGATAACTGTATATAAGACATGTCTTGAAAATTGAACTTTCCAAATAATAAGAAAAATGATGAGTAACCTGAATTCAAAGACAGAACGTTAGAGCTGTGTTCATTGTTTAAACTTTAGAGTGGTTAGCATTTTTCATTCTGAATTTGACTTACAGCCAATGTGATTGAATTCTTTAATTTCCCATTTCAGCATTAGATGTGAAATTGTGCATACATGTACTATAATTAAAATCAGTAACATTTGTTTCACAAAACAACTTTCCAGATAATAATTTTATAGGCTACTGTGATTAGCCTTTATTTCAAATGTAAAATTAAACTGTGTAGGTTTTTTTTTTTTTATTGTTTTTCTACTGGAGAAAACATAATAGCATCTGCTATTTTTATACAGCAACTGTTAAATTTACAACAACCACACTTGATAAAATGGTGAAATTATATATATTTTCCTAAGAATATTGAACAATTTGTTGCAAGACTGTTGATGCACACCACATCATTCCTTTTTCTTGTGCACAACAAACAAGGTTAACTGGAAGAGTAAGTCCTGAAGGACATCTCTTTGGGGCCTCAGCTTCGGTTTGGTTTTATGAGATTGAACAAGACAGCATAATGGACCTGGAGATCATTGTGTTAAGCAAATAAATCAGTCAAAGACAAATACCAGATGATTTTACTTACAAATGGAATCTAATGAACAAAATAAACTGATGAACAAAACAGAACCAGAGGCATGGAAACATAGAGTGGACTGACGGAGGTCAGAATGAAGGGGAAAGGAGGCCTGGATGAAAGTAGAAGTAGCTAAAGAACATATCTGCACGGCCCAGGAACACAGACAACAGTGTGGTGATGGGGTGATGGTGCGGGGTAGGGGTGCCGGGTGATGAGGGTAAAGGGTGGGGGAATAGCGTCAACAATAAATTAAAAATAAAAGAGCTCTGGACAGTTTGGCTCAGTAAGTAGGGCTTCAGCCTGTGAGCTGAAGGTCCAGGGCTTAATCCTGGGCAAGGGCACATTTCTGGTTGCTGGCTCCATCCCCAGTAGGGGATGTGGAGGAGGCAGTAAATCAATGATTCTCTCTTATAATTGATGTCTTTGTCTCTCTCCCTCTCCCTTCCCCTCTGAAGTCAATTAAAATGTATTTAAAAAAATTAAAAAGGAAACAAACAGATCAGTTCTCTGAGCTCAACTTTCACCTTCTGTAAAATGGAGAAATAAGCCTACCTTAAAGTATGCTACAAGAGCAACATTACAATGTTGACGTGATGTACTTAACATTGAATCCAGGACATAATATGCATTAATATTTTTACTTGCTATCCACTTATACTAAAGAGCATTCAACTTTGCTTAGTTTTCATTGTTAATATATCTGCTTCATAAATAAAAATATGAAAGTATTCCACTGATTTTTCAGTTCTCCCTCAGGGACAAGTTTTCATCCCCACTTCCTGCATCTTCTCTCCAGCCCCCACCCCAAATCAGTCAATTAATCAATCCCGCTCCTTTTCAGAAAGGTGTAACAAGCCCAGAGTGCCTTTCACAGATGCATTCCAGTATACTTTACATACCTTCAAAACCAGTGCTTTAGCTTTATGAGGCAAGATTGGCTCTGACTGAGTGCTATCCATGTGGAAGAGCACTGAGGTGTCCCTTTGAGAGAAGCTGTGGCTGTGCATGCTGATTACATCAGCTTGTGTTGCAACATAGAGTGAGTGGTCAATCAGTGTTCACTGGATTCAGCTAACTAGACTAAGCAGTAAGTATTCTCTTTGCACTGAGCAAGTACCAGTGTGCTGGGGGCACACAATGAACTCTAATAGGACTTCTGACCATGAAGAGCTGACAGTCAAATGGCCACACGTCTCACAAACATAAAATAGACAGCAAGCTTGTGCTTGGCTTCACATGCTTTACACAGTCCTGCTGCTGTCTGGAGAAAAGGGGTGGCTGACTGTTTCCTGAGAAAATAAAAAAGACTTATGAAAAGTCAGGATGACTAGAATACTCAGTACTTCAAAAGGAAATCAAAAGATTGTATACCTGAGACACAGCACCTATGTCAACTTCTCCAATATGCCTGATCAATATTTTTCTATCAATTCAGGATAACTTTTGCATGTTCTTTTTATTATTTCCCACAATTCCTCATATTTTTATTCTGTCAGTAGTTATTTCTCCAAGTAAGGAGTGCAATACTTCTAATCTTTCCTGGACTGTTTTTTTTTTTTACATGTCTCTTTCATTCATTCACGCACTATGAATATCTGCAGAGCAATTTGAAATGCTTCACCATGCTTCTTAAGTATACAAAATTTTGCTGTTGTTGTTGTTTTACACTAGCTTTGTTTTCAACTAAACCATCACCCATTGGCATATATTTTTCCTAAGTCTTGACATATTGCATTATTTTATATCTTGACACAATATCACTGAGATGCATAACAAAAATACACAGCTCAGCTAATTACCAGTGTGTGTAAATTCCCAGGATCCATTTGAACTGGATTTTCTTGCAAGATGAACTGGCAAAGGCTTCTAGGCAACCAGCTATCATAAGACAGAATTCTAACTTGGTATGTGACTTTTTAAAAATGATTTAAACTAATAATCTGGAATTGCACAAACAAAACAAATGTAACTCCCATTAGAATTAAACTCTTGCCTGGTGGTTCATTTTAAAATTTTTATGGAAGTGAGAGAACTGAACAGAGTGAATCTCAGCTATTCAGTAGATTTATTTGTGCAAGGGATTTCTGTTTGGCAAGGTCCTTAGAATAGTTAAACACATAGAGGTTATAACATTCATTTTACATAGTCTTTGTATTTAATAAACAAAATGGGAGCCATGGAAAAACTAAGGGATTCTTCCACTTACCTAGAAAGTGGTTGAGGGTGGCTATAATTCATTTATCTTATATTCAACTATTTTTGCAATTAGTTTAATTGTAAAAATATAAAAAAAAACACTAAAATTACTTTGTCTTTATAATTTATGTAGTTATAAAGCTTGTCCATGTGGAACTTGATTTATACAGAAAATAAAGTGATATAATATAATTTTATTCTATAAAACTAAATATAAATTGAAAAGTAATTACTTATTAGATTTAAAAAAATGCTTTACATTAAAAAATCAAAGAGATTCTGCTAAATTTTCCAATGCTAACTTATCTACTCATCATTTATTTTAAAAAATTGTTGACTTACACAGAATAAGAATTTATCTACATAGGTGTCTAGAGTTTCTTTATTTGAACTTTTAGTGTAGACCTGTAGGAGGTGTGTATGAATAATTTAATTATTTTGTTCAATATATATTTCTTAGGCATTGACTATATGCCAGGTGTTGATGATGAATGAGGTAGACATGTTTTGCATTTCCATTTCTGTGAAGCTTCCACTCTAGGGGGAGAACATCAGGTGTCGAACAGATAGGTAGGTTACTACAAATGGGGAATAGTATGAATGTGATTAATTCAGAGTCATGGGAGAACAGAGTGGATTATTGTGGGTGCAGGAGTCAGAATCTGAGGACTACTTGTATAGAGTGAGGGGAGGAGTTCATGGAGATAACATTTAAAGTATAGCTTACAGGTTGAAAAGGATTCAGCCATGGGGAGTATGGAGGGGATGATATTCTAGGCAGATAGAAAGGCAAGTACAGAGGGCCTCAGTTAAGAAAGCTACAATGTGTTACAGGAATTAACAGCAGTTAAAAAATGACTTACTTAATTTGAAGAAACTAGTTTAAATGATAATAACAGATCAAATCAAAAGGAATCAATTATCCTAGATGAGAAAGTTATAATTTACTTGAAATAAAATAAAAATTCTATGAAAACTTTTTTTAAAGAAGGCTTTATTGAGATATTATTAACACACTATGAAATGTAAATATTTAAATTACATAGCTCAATGACTTTAAGTATATTAACAGAAGTGTGCAAACATCACTATAGTTGAAATTTCTTATTGTGGTAAGAAACATATAAAACCAATTTAACTATTTTATTTTATTTTTAAATATATTTTATTGATTTTTTACAGAGAGGATGGGAGAGAGAGAGCTAGAAACATTGACAAGAGAGTGATATCAATCAGCTGCCTCTTGCACACTCCCCACTGGGGACGTGCCCGCAACCAATGCCCTTGACCAAAATCAAACCTGAGACCTTTCAGTCCGCAGATCAACACTCTATCCACTGAGCCAAACTGGTTTCGGCTTTAACTATTTTAAATGTGTACTTCAGTAGTTGTGCAACTGTCACCATTTAGTTGTTCTCGCGCCAGAACTTTGTCATCACCTAGAATGGAAACCTTGTACCCAGAAAGCAGTTACTTTTAATTCTTATCAGCCAAACTCCTGGAATCTACTAATTAACTTTCTATCTCTATGGATTTACCAATTCTGAATATTTCATATAAATGTAATCATACAAAATATAGCCTTTTTGTGTGGCTCTTTCCTTTAGCATAATGTACACATATGTTCACATCAGCTCTATTCAAAGTAACCAAAAGATATAAATAACTAACATATCCAACAAAAGATGAGTGGGAAAAGAAAATGTGGTATATGTGTAAAATGGAGTATTATTCAGTCATAAAAGGGAATGGTGTTCTGAAGTATGAATCTTGAAAACATTATAATTATAGAACATTTTATCTGAAGCATTTTTAAACAGGGATGGGAAAGAATCCAATTTTGAAAACATTCCATTAGCTGCTATATGAAGAATGAATTAGAAGGAGCAAGAGAAGAGGGGAGAGCAGTTAGGCAGTATGGCAGTGGACCAAGTGAAAAAAGGTATTTGCTTAGACTAGGGAGTTGGCAATGGAGAGAGAGGGAAGCTAACACATTAGAAAAATATTTAGAAATTTAATTATCAATGCTTGTGCTTCATTGGATTTAGATAATGAAATGGAGAGAGAAATCAATGCAGATACACAAGTGTGGAATGCAACTATGTCACTTATTACAATATACAAGCTCACAGAAAAGACAGATTTCAGGAAGTAAATCAGTAGCTAACATGTGATTATGTTCAGTATCATGTGTTGTTGGGGATGTAAAATTGTCATTATTAAATAAAAGAACCCATTGAAAAATAATAATGGAGGTGCAAGAGTAAAATTTACATATAAACTTTGGAAAATAGTTGAGTATCATCTTCAAGAAAACAAATTCAGATGTAAAATATCCCCCTGTAATCCCACCCCTCAATCTATACTCAAAAGAAGTAAGTACATATATTCACCAAAAATAATACATACAAATTTTATTACAAAATTTTATTCATAGGATTCCAAAACTGGAAGCAATCAAAATTCCCATTGAAATAAAAATGGGTAAATTAATTGTGGGAGCAGATTGTGGTTACTAACTGACATAGAAAATAAGACTATGTGCAGATAAGAAATTTCTCTTCATTTACAGCAAGTAAATGGTAGAGCAAAATTTGAATCCATCACTATGACAAGTATTTTATTTTATTTACTGTATATCCCTGCATGCTCTCTGCTCTCTTTATGCTTGCTGCTGACTTACAGGTAGGAAAATGTAGCCAGAAGCATATTATGAGACCTACAGTTGAAACCTGATAGACAGAAGTTTTAAGATTACTGGGAAATCATTCCATTAGGAAGATCTCAATGATGCCAATACATCACCATGACTTCCCCCATAGGACCTGCACCATAAAATGGCAATGAAATTATCATTATCAAATAAAAGAACATTTCACATCATAATCTTCCTGATATATCAGAATGGCTGTCAATGTTAGGCCAGGCTGAATACCGTGGGAAGAATGTAGCACACTAGGTTTCACCATTTACTTCTGTAGCTGAGTAGTTGAAATAAACACACAAACAATTAGAAAAATTTAAACCATTTTGCCTTCTAAAGGAATTTATAATTCTGAAGACAAAAAAAAAAAAAACAAAACGAAGAGACAAAACAAAACAGAATTATAAAGAATTCTGAAAGAAATTTATTAAACAATAAAAAATGGTACAGTTCATACATTCCATTAGGTCATTTCAAACCACTTTTTGTTTTTCGGTTTGTTTGTTTTGTTTTTTATATCCCATACCTTCTTATTGGGAACACTGTGCTGCTAAAACTGTGTGGAGAATGGTTCAGCCATGTTGGCTACAATTGGAATATGAAATTTCCCAGCACCTGTCCTCCCCAGGAATCCACCAGCTGTTGTGCTTAGGAGGTACATAGATGTTCCCATCTCAGCCTGTGTCTTTCTCATTGGGAGCTTCTTCATCTTGCTAGACCCTAGCTTATCCTTGCCCTCTCTTGGCCAGGCTTCTGAGATAACAGCATATTTTAAACCTAAAATGTCCCCATAGTTTTGAATGGTTAAAGAAATGTAAATATTCATTCTTTTTCTTTTTCCCTTTGCATATTTTTCTTTACCATTTCACTTTGGGAAAGCCAGTGTGTTGGTTTCATAGGGCTGTCATAATAAACTACTACAGATTAGGCTTAAAGCAGTATCAATTTACTGACTCACAATTCTGAAGCCAGAAATCTGAAATCCAGCTCTGCTATCCCCCTCAGGCCCCGGGGATCTCTTCCATGCCTTTCTTCTGGTGGCAGCTGGCAGTCATTACTATTCCCTAGCACTTCAGTCTCTGCTTCTGTCCCCACGCTACCACCTCCTTTCTGTCTCTGTGCTCTACTAGTCTCTATTATAAGGACTTTTGTTGTTATTTAGAGCCCACACAGTAATCCAAAATGATTAGATCTATTTATTTTGCATCTTAATTACATCTACAAAGACCCTTTTTCCAGATAAGCTGCCATTCAGAGTTTCCAGGGAATTGGATGTAGGCACCACCATTTAGGGACACCATTCAAGCTATTATATATAAAGTTCAAGATGCGGCATGTAGCGGTGTGTAATACAAACTCTTTCCATACCAGTTCCTGGTTTTGTTAGAGTTCTAGTTGCCTAGTTAATGTCTATCTTTTCTGAGTTTAGGCAATGTACAGTATTTTCCACTCTTAACAGCGAAATTCCCTATTTATCTATGACTAAAGTGAATTCTGAAACATGCCAATTCCTTCTAAGATTCTGCCTTGCATCAAAGCACAAATATTCAGGCAGGGTTATTTTTTAAAAAATATGTTTTCAAAATGTAAAGTTCTTTGGAAAAATACAAAGTCCTCAAAATGACATATAATCTGCTTTCATTGTTCAAATTTTTTTTTTCTAGACATTTTAGCCTGGTAATCAACTCTCATAATGGAAGATCAGATCCTAAGCTAATGTAGATATGTAGCCAATGCTATTCATTGTATGCAGGAGAGAATTCTATTCTTACTCCAAGGATGTAAGTAGAAAATGTGTAAATAGAATGATTGCAGGACATTCTGACCTCAACACCATTGTAACCCTTAATCTCAAGTTACCACACTGATTTATAAATATTTACCCAATTTATATATGCTTTTTATTCCATAGAAAGTTTAATGGCTACTAGAAATATTTCTTTCCATTTATTTAGAAAACTTGGTGTGATAAGAACTCCATGGTTTGCAATTTGTCTATTCCCAATGATTCTTTAAATTTACTAGAGTTACTTTAATTTCCTTCTGAAAGCAGGTCACTGCTGAGTATTACTCTAGATAGCTAATTAATTATGGTAATTGTATTATATCGCAATTGAATGGGTGTTTATAGATTTGCTGAAAGATCTATTTATATGTCAGCTTGGCAGCCTATATTTGTACTTTCAATTTGTATCCTTCCATATTCCATGAGATGAATAATGTTTCTCCTGGAGAAAGAAACTGATATAGGACATGACATCCTCAGAGTCCCATGACAGTCCAACGAATGCCTGTCATATAAATAGATGGATAGTCCACAATTTTCTGCACATTGAAATATTTGTCATAAGAATAAATGTATATTTTTTTCCCTTCCATTTTATGATCTCATTATAGTCCTTGTCAAAGGAAATGATTATCTCTATTCCTTTTTTTTTTTTTTGGAAAAATGTTCCACTTTTGGTATAATCTCTGCCATTAGAGGCCTAAAGAAAAATATAACAATAATATGTTTACATATAATTTACTGAAAAATTGTTCTCATGGCAGAATATAACAGAGGACACAATAACACAAAAATAGTCTTACTACTTAGGCACATGTTAGAGTATATGGTAGTGGTATTTTTTTAAAGTAAGCCCATTGTCACAATTCCATTGTGTTTTTAGTTTAGTTTTGTTTTTTAGTGTGTGTGTTTGTTTGTTTGTTTATAGATTTCTGCTTTCTTTTTCTTTAGAGTCTTCAGATGTAGACATCAGCCTGTCACATAAGCAGCTGTTCCATGGAAAGCACAGTGGGAGGGTTCAGACTGAAGCTTATCTGCATTTGGATGACATCTGGGAGCATGATTCTTCCAAGACAATATGTGGGAGGAAGAGCTCTTGTCATGTACTTCCTTTGTTCCTTGCAGCCCCTACAAGTAGCAAGTGTTCAGACATTTGCTAACACTGACTCAGAGAAGGGAATATGCCTAGTTAAGTAAAAAGAGTAGAGTTGGTTTTTAGTTGAGATTTCGGTTTCAAAGAGAAGGTATAATTTTAGCTATTTTGGTCTCATGCAACTATCCAGGTGGGTGATATTGTCTTAGGAAAGTAACTCTTTTGTCCCCATATTAAAATGAGATCCACATGTGCCTATTTCTGATAATATAAAGACAATATGGAAAATACTTTTATAATATTTTCTGAACAATATGCACATCTTTATTATAGTAATTTAAATTATTTAATATTTTTAAATTTTCACAAGTGTTGATTAAATATTATTAAAATGGTTTTAATTTTCTCCAGAGTTCTGACATAGCCATCTATTTACTCACATAATAGCAGTTGAGCTAGTTATAATATTAAATGTTTATTTTAAGTGTTGTTCCAACATTTTAAATCCTCAGTGGCAGGAGTTATGCCTTTCCTCTTTAGGATGGATGCCACACCCATAAGCAGACTACCTCCAGAGGCAGCATCTTTTATAACAGGCAATTCTTTCAGTAGGACTTGGCATTTCTCCATGTATTTTACTTTAAAAAAAAATCCTCAAAAATTATTAGAGTATAATATAACATTTATTGAAAGTGATGTACAGAAAATATATCCAAACAGCCATGACCTTCAGAAGTCCTTCATACTTTCTCCAAAGCCCCTTCTCAGTCCTATCAACCAGGAACTATTAACCCTTCATCAACCCTTTTCACCCCCCCACAACTTGGGCATGGTTCAATTTTCTATCTTTCTCCCTTTTTTCTTTATTGATCTAAATGGCTTTCTCTTTCTGCCTTAAAATGCTAGTAGTTTTCTGTTCCTCTTTGTCAAAGCAACTTTCCCTACAAAGAAACTTTCAGACCAATTACTCATATTATAACATTTTTACATGCATTACAAATACATAGTGGTTATTTTTATAAAGAGGGAGACCTGTAATGTTTCAAAATGTTCTAAGACTTGAAGTTTCATTGAAGTTCTAGTTTCATCACTTTTTTATAAAATATTTGGTAAATTATTGATCCTCTTTGAATCTTAGTTTCAGAGAGGATCAATAATTTTAAAAATTGGTAGTATTATGCATGCCTATTATGTCTGTTGTAGGAGTTAATAATGCTAATTGGAAAATATTAAGGGTATGTTTTATGTTGTATGAAATAGACCACAGACTGAAAACATTTTTAAAGACCCTTGCCCTTCATAAAAACAGTATTTCAGGAAGGAAGATGGGGAATGACTACCATCCAGCAGATGCATGATTTCAGAATCCATATTCCTCAACCCAGCAAATTTATAATTTATATATGAGCAAAACCTAAGATCTTGTCAAATAATTGTCTTGAATTGAACATGAAAGAGGGACCTTAGGATAATGAGAGAGGAGTAGAGACTGTGCTATTCTTTACAACAGAGAGGATGATGTACTTTGCAGAAAAAAAAGACTATTTAAAAGAGATAATGATAATATGCATTTGAAAGAAATATATTACTATTAGAGATTTAGGATCTATGAAGGAATCTTATAATTTACTATAGACCTGGTGCACAAAATTAGTGCACAAGGAGGGAATGTCCCTAAGCCCAGCCTGCACCCTCTCCAATCTGGGACCCTTTGAGGGATGTCTGACTGCCCATCCCTCTCACAATCTAGGACTGATGGCTCCTTTCTGCTCATTGGCCTCTGCCTGATTGCCCCTAACTGCTTCTGCCTGCCAGCCTGATCACCCCCTAACCACTCCTCTGCCAGCCTGATTGACACCTAACTGCTCCCCTGCAGGCCTGGTCCCCCCAAACTATCCTCCCTTGCTGGCTTGATCACCCCCAACTGCCTTCCTCTGCTGGCTTGGTCACCCAACTGCCCTCCTCTCCTGGCTTGGTCACCCCCAACTGCCCTCCCCTGTAGGCCATCTTGGGGTGGCAGTTTTGTGTCTTGGGGTGATGGTCAATTTGCATATTACTTTTTTATTAGATAGGATTTGTGGAGATGAGTACAACACTAAAGACATATATTGGGGTTGAAGTGTTTATTCTGGGTGGTAAAAATGGTAAGTACTTCTTTGTTACTTGCAATTTTAACTTTTCCATAAAACAAAATTCTATGTATCCTGAAAGTGACTTCTCCATTGGCATAGCATAAACTCACAATAAATAGGATAAATGTGCCTTTGGCCTTGAATTTTAATTTGCACAACAAGTAGTTGGTTTGTCGAAGTACTTTATTGCTTTGACACCTTGTTTCATTTTGTATAAAGGCTTTTTACACTGTTCCAATAAATATGTTTATTAATAAAAGAGAAAAACAAAGGTAGTTAATTTCATTTCCAGTAGTATACAGTCACGCCTGTCAAATAAAAATGGCAAAGCAAGTAGCTTCTTATTAAAATGAAATTATTGTCACCAGGTAGACACCTTTGCACCTCAAGATTCCAGGAAGGGAACTGAGATCAAAGTAATGAGGTATTGGTTAAAAAAACAAACAACTGTGCTAAAGAACCAATTAATTAGCTTTAGATGTTGTCAACTTTCTGGCTATGATGGGAGTGAATGTTTGTTTCTTTTTCCTTTGAGCCCATTCTTTATAGGGGAAAAAAAGATAGAACACTCAGGGATAATGCCACCTACATTTAATGTTATAAATTGTTTATATTTGACAGTGTAGTAATATGTGTGGGATGTCAGCTTGAGCATATGGGAGATCTTCTTCCTATTAGACTTCAAAAAATCCATACTAAGTGCTGTTAGCCACATAGCAATCAAATCTGAATGCTCATCATTCAAATAGTAATGAAAAAGGTGAAAATGTCCAGGAATTGGCATTTTGAATCAGACTTAACTGAAAGTGTAACTTTATGTGTGTTTTTTTTCTTCATTTTATAATTAAACCTCTAATTTAATGTGTGTATGTGTATGTGTGTGTGTGTTGTACCTGGGATCATTAAACCAGTGATTCATATTTTAGCCTAACTTTACAGTTAGTGAAACTGAGTCTTAAAGTCATTAAGAAGTGACTCACTTCAGGTATTACTTGTCTTACAGCATTGAAGAAGGAGATGGTCCACATTGAAGGTGAGATTGTGCCACATATTTGAGGGCTGGAATTTTAAATGGCATTATTTTTTTATAAATCTTACCTTTTTGAGTCTTATTTACTTTGATAACAGGCTCATGCATTCACATCCTATCTAATAAAAGAATAATATGCAAATTGACTGCACTTCTGCTACACTCACAAGCCATGCCCACCAGCCACACCCTCCAGCCAATCAGAGTGAGTATGCAAATTGATCCAACCAAGATGGCAGTTAATTTGCATACCTTGGTGCATAGTGAAGACTGAAGACAGCATAGAAGGAAGCCAAGTGCTGCAGAAGGGATGGAAGCTATGAGAAGCAAGGAAGTGGGGTGATGGAAAAGGGAGGGAAGCAGGTGGGGCAGGGGAGAAGGGAAGAGAAGGAGGTGGGGCAGCAGAGAAGGGAGGCAAGCTGGTAGGGCAGCAGAGACTGCAGCAGGAAGCCCTATTGCAGGGATCTTCCTGCAGTGGGCATCTAATCCATTAAATAAGTCTATGTGGGTTTTTTTGCACCCTGTGTCTTATTTTGGGGGCACTGTTGGCAATCTGGTACCAGCTATTACTTGTGGCTAGTCTTGGTGTTTGCCCAATTCATTCTAATTTTATTTTATAAACTTCTCTGGGCTTGGTAACGAAATGTCTAAGGTAGAATTGAAAATCAAGGTCTGAGAATGGCATAATATCAATATCAGCATAAGCAGTGCCAGTCATACATAACATGCTTAATAATTATCAGTTAACTCAGACTCTTAAAGCCCATTAAAGCTACTGTCTAATTTTCTATATACAAAATATTTACTTCATCATAAATGTATAACTGCAGGATCCTTTACTCTTATTTTCACAACACTGTGATCACATAATGAAAGAGAAAATCAAGCTTCTCACTATTAGTTATTCTAAATTTAAACGTTTTTTAATCCAGCCATTTTTTTAAAAAAAGTAGATTTATCAAAATATAATTGATATACAAAGAACTACATATATTTAATGTGTACAATGTGATGAATTTGGACCTATGCCGACACTGGAAATACTGTCACCAATACCCCCTAAAATTGTGTTGTGTCCCTTTGTGTGTGTGTGTGTGTGTGTGTAGAACACAATATTCTATTTACTATGTTTTCATTTTACCATTGGGTTCTAGTCTTATCTCAAATCAACAAAGCCCTATATCAAAGACTTGGAAAATACCTTGATCATAATACTGGCTATTTTTTTCTCTAATCCCTTCTGGTCCAGACCACCATGTCTAAAAAACTGGAGGTAGAGACCTTCTAGGAACCACTCCACAAATTAGGATAAAAGAAGATGAATTTTAAAGCATGATTTTCATAACACTTATCTCTAAGACCAGAAAATAATATGACTTCTAAGAATCTCTCAAGTACCCATTTTTTCAAGTTTTTTTTTTTTTTAACTTTTGTATCTCATTAAAGGTCACATATAAAGACTTGAATTGTTTTTATTTTTTTTTAAAAGCTTTCTGAATTTCTCTTTTAATTGTAAATTTATGGGGTGAAAGAGAACTCAAACTCCCAGGCTATTACAATGTTTCCTACTGCCAAGAAGAAATTAAAGGACTGATAACTATAATGTGAGAATATTGTAACCCATGGGAATGGAAGTGGTAAAAGGGCTTCTAAGTTCAAATCTATTGACTAAGAAAAGCTTTATTTACTAGCAGATCTGTATTTATTAAGAATGGCTCAGTGTGGGTAGCTCCATAAGGAAGGAAGGCCCCATTCCTTTTTCCACTAACTTCACTCTGACCTTGGGAAGAAGCTACTTTTGTCACAAACCTCTGTTCTGGACATACAAATCTATATAATATCCCTTAACTGTATGAAGCAATAGTGGTATTTTATCTCTTCTAAATCAGATAATTCATATTGTTTATGATATGATTTTATCATTTATTTAAACATATTTTGTATAAAATGTGTAATATATAAAACTAGAGGCCCAGTGCATGAAATTTGTGCATAGGGGGTGGTGGTAAGGAAAGGGATGTTCCCTCAGCCCAGCCTATATGCTCTCAAATCTCCAATCTGGGACCCTTCAAGAGATGTCTGACTACCTGATTAGGTCTGATCCCAGTAGAATCAGGTGTATATGCCTCTCACAATACAGGACTGCTGGCTCCCAACTGGTCACCTACCTGCCTTCCTGATTGAGCCTAACTGTTTCTTCCTACCAGCCTGATCACCCCCTATCCACTCCTCTGCCAGCCTGATTGATGCCTAACTTCTCCCTTGCTAGCCTGATTTCCCCTAACTGCCCTCCCCTGCAGGCCTGGTCACCCCTAACTACCCTCCCCTACAGGTCTGGTCCCCCACATCTACCCTTCCCTGCAGGCTTGATCTCCCCCAACTTCTCTCCTCTGCAAGCCTGGTCACCCCTCACTGCCCTTCCCTGCAGGCTTTATCACATCCAAGTGCCCTCCTTTGCAGGCTTGGTCCCTCCCAACTGCCCTCCCCTGCTGGCCTTCTTGTGGTGGTCATCTTGTGTTCACATGGGGGCAGCCATCTTGTGTGTTGGAGTGAAGCTCAATTTGCATATTATGTTTTTATTATATAGGATAGAGGCCTGCTGCATGGGTGGGGGCCAGCTCTTTTGTCCTGTAGGATGTCCTGAATCAGGATAGGGGGTCCCTTGTGGTGTGGGGCAGTCTGGGCAAGGGGCCTGTGGTGGTGATTCAAGAGGAGGCCCTGATATCTAGGACTTACTTATCTTATATAATTGAAATTTTGTACCCTTGCATGGAGGCCTAGGCCAACCAGAATGTGCAGGAAACTTGGCTTCCTCTCCTGCTAGGGAAACCCAAGCCTCCTGCTTGCTCCATGGCCATAATCATTTTTGTTGGGATTGATTTATCTTCTATAATTGAAACTTTGTAGTCTTGAGTGGAGGCCTGGGCAGCCAGGGTGTGCAGGAAGCTTGTCTTTCTCCATTGTCAGGGAAACCCAAGCCTCCTGTTTGTTCCATGGCTGCAGCCATCTTGGTTGGGTTAATTTGCATACTCGCTCCTGATTGGCAGGTGGGTGTTGCAGATGCACTTTTTTTTTTTTTACTTTGGGTAATTTACCTAAATTCACTGAGATTTGTTTTTCTTATTTGTAAAATTTGGACAATAATTTTTTTGTGTGGATTAAAAAATATATGTTGAAGTCTCATTCTTTTTAATGGATACTATAGAGACAAATCTTGTTTTAGGGTAAGTTATAAATTAAGCACTGGACCAGTAAGACATAGTCTTCTACAGGTATATTTTATCTGCTTCTCTATACTTCTTAAAATTAATATTTCTTTATTTCTTCATCTAAAATACCAGCAATAGTTAACTACTCATTCACCTATTCAGATTTCCAGTTATTTGTCAAGAGATATAAAGCCTTTACTCTTCAACAGACTTATTTCACAGATTTTACCAATTTAAAAATATGTTTCATGCTTCTTCATTGACCTGTCGATTTCAATTCATTTTAAAGAATGAAATAAATATCCACAGACACGCTCTTTTGTTTATAGCAAACAGAAGTGTTGAAAAATAGTTACTATCCATATAAGTGTTCGTTAATATCCAAAAGTTACAAATCAACATTAAGAAAGCAATCTAATTTTTAAAAAATGGGCAAATTGTAGCCAGTTTGTCTCAGTGGATAGAGCATTGTCTGGGCACTGAAGGTTCCTGCGTTTGATTCTGACCAAGGGCACATGTCCAGAATGCAGGCTGAATCCCCAGTAGGGAGTGTGAAGGAGGCCACTGAACAATGATTCTCTCTCATCACTGATGTTTCTAAATCTCTCTCCCTCTCTCTTCCTCTCTGAAATCAATAAAAATATATTTTAAAAAATGGGCAAAGGACCTGAATGGACACTTCTTGAAAAAGGACATACACATGGCCTATAGACACATGAAAAGATGCTCAACATCACTAATTAGAGCCATTCAAATTAAAACAATGAGATATCATCTCATATCTGTCAAAATGACTTTTATCAATAAACCAACCAACAAGTGTTGTCCGGGATGTAGAGAAAAGAGAACCTTCATCCACTGTTGCGAATACAAAGTTGAATTCCAGCAAGTTAAAATGACTAAAACTTCTATTTAATAAATGAGAATCTACTTCATGTGAGAAACACAGCAGAAGTTAGTTTTCCTTTATTGGCAATATTTCATCAACTGTGCCTGGGGCTGGGATGTTGTGTGGACAGATTGTCATCCAGAAACTGAGTGCAGATACCCACACATAAGTGATTGGAGGCTTAAAGGATTTTCATGGCATAAATGTAGAAGAATTAATTTCTTCAAACTATACATGAAATTAAAGGGGAATTTTAGCAATAATTATTTTGGTGAATAAAGAAATTGGTATTTAAATAACAGTCGGCTTCCTAAGAATAAGACCATGCTGTGTTAAATTAAATATTAGCAGAAATATGCAACTTTCATTATCACTCTTTTTTCTTGTATTCAGTGATTTATATACATTTTCTTTTAAACTTCCAGAGTTAATTAAGATCCTTACTCATGTATTTATCCCTTTGTTCAACAATTCCTTTTTGCCCCTCTACCTTTTGTCACATTTTATGCTGCCCACAATGATGTAGAAATGAAAGACATAGCCACTGATTTTAAGGAGCTTTGAGTGCAGACCATTATGGAGAAGTTAAGCAGTTATTATAATGCTGTGGAATCTACCTGTTATGATAGAGCAATTCTTACTGTGCTATGGAAGAATGGAAGAGTGGCTCCCAACACAAAGAAAGGGGTAGATCAGAAGAAGATAGGGAGGTGTTCTGAGTAGAGCTAACCAGCTGTAGTTGAACAGTGAATGATGAAGGGCATGTTCACAGGCACTTTCATCTGTGAGTTTGTACTGTTAACTATTACTTATTTAATATTCATCTTTCAATAAAATACTTGAATAAATGGAAATGGCCTATCCTTTATTCACTGAGAGCTGTCATTTTTTTGAAAGATAAGATGCAACAGATCCTTAAATAATGTAAAGATCAAGTTTAATGTAGCCATTAAACTAGAGTTCTTCTAACAAACAAAGTTGCCTCAAATCCAGCAAATCATTACTAAAATGGCTTTAGGATAATATCACTATCTAGTCCTGAGACAAACTTCACTCTGGTAGAAAAAGCTTGACCTGGTATTAATCCCACCTGCCTCAAAATCTTTATTGTTAACAGAACCCATGTTCTACTTGGTGGGGTCTTTATAATGTATTAAGAGAATAAGTAACTCAGAAGCCATAAACGAGTATACCAGGAGAAAGACATTTAAAATATAGAGTCGTGGGCATTAAGAGAGTTATGTCTATTCTAGAAAACATGTTTTTGCTTAGTCTTTTTAGAGCATGGAACATTTTGATGTCCTGAAATATGTTTTTTTTTTCTAATTTGCAAAGTTTAGGATTTTTATCTTTGTGCTCACACTGCTTTTAATTGAGAAGACAATTTGGTAAATTGTCTTTTTACCAAACCTGTGTAGTCACTAAAACTGGTCTACACACATATGAGGCTTAACTAGTGTCCATAAATGAATTAAAAGCAAAACACATTCATCTTTTTATTATAAAGAGGACTCTTGGTTATGTATATTATGTTATTTGTGGGGGAAAAACTATTGTAAGATCAATTAAAGAAAAATTTCTGAAAATTTTATAACATTATACATTAATCAAAAATATGTAAAACTGGTCCAAAATGGTAAGAGTGGTTATCCAAGTGCATCTTGACAATAGTTGGAAGGTAAACAGACATTAAGAGGTACATTAAATACAAGATATAACAGTGCTAAAGAGACCTGTAAATGACATCTTCTTCATTTATTCATTTAACAATATTGCCTTCTCTGTGTAAGGCACTGTTCTAGGTAGGTGAGATGCATCCTATATAATAAAAGGCTAATATATAAATCGACTGAATGAAAGAATGATAGGTCACTATGATGTGCAATGACCACCAGGGGCAGACACTCAATGCAGGAGCTTCCCCCTGGTGGTCAGCTTCCCCCTGGTGGTCAGGGTGAGAGCACTGCTCAGCCAGAAGCCCTGAGATGGGCTAATGGCTGGCTGGCAAGTGCAGCAGTGGTGGGAGCCTCTCCTGCTTCCATTGCAGCATTGAGGATATCCGACTACCGGACTGTGTGAGGATGTAGGATAGGATGAGGGACTCCTTGCTCCCCAAATGCACAAGTTTTGTGCACTGGGCCTCTGGTCTAAAATAAACCTGCAGAGATCCCTGCCCTCTGGGACTTACATTCCAATGAGAGTGGACAATTCCTGGCAATACCCAATATTCAGCCTAAATGTAGCAGCAGTGATAAAGAGGGATATACACAGATACGTTGCTAATGCACTTTGTACTTCATCTATTATGCATCAATAATCATTATACACCTATTCAACACCTGCCAAATTCCGAGAGGAATGAGATGAGACATGGTTTGCATGTAAACTGCTGATTATCTGGGAGGCCAGGGATGTCTACATGTTCAAAGTTTTTGGCTTGATTTGAACAAATACTCTCTTGGACAGCTGGCTTTTGAAATAAAGCAAAGATTTTCCTCCCATTGATTAGAAAGCATTGATGTATGACATAATTTTCCCCACACTATTTCCTGTTGGGCAGCTTACTTAAATTATTGAACATGTGTGTAGGATAAAATCCAGGAATTTAATTTGTTGGGTCAAAAAGTGCTATTGATTTATAAATCTATGTCTATTTCTTTTGGGGGGGGGATTTTTAAAATTTATATTGCCAATGGCAGTATTTTTTTACAGCCTCAACAACACAGTTTTATAAACCTTATGTGTTTTGGCCATGCAGATACAAGAAAAATAAATTTACTATAGTCTTTATTTCTTTTGCTTCCTTATTAAACTGAGGTTGAACATTATGTCATATTTAAAAAGGCATTTATATTTTCATTTCTTTGAATTGCTTTCTTGTACCCCTCGTTTATTTCTCTATCAGTTTGTTAAACTTTTTCTTACTTATTTCTGAAATCCCTTTATCCTTTGAGATACAAATTGGAAATATGTTTTTCCTCAGTTTGTCACTTGTTTTTGGACTATGTTGTTCAGCTATACACATAATATTTTTGTGTTGTTGAATTTATCATTTAAAAATTATAGCAATTAAAATATTTCAGCCCCTAAAAGGTTATAAAAGAGGTTTTCATTTTTCCTCTATTTTTATGATTTGTTAAAATTGTTTGCATATAAAGATGAGAAAAAAAAAACTTGGAATTCATTGTGATATTTGGTACAAAGAAGAGTAGATCCACCTTCAGATTATTCTAATGGGCCCCAGTGTTCTTTGTACCATTTATTGAATGATCCACCTAATTATCCACTGGCTTGACATGACATGTAAAACATATTAAATTTCCATACACATTTGGTTTATTTTTCATCTTCCTATTCTACTTATTGATCTGTTTGGCTAAATAGAATTTTATTGTTTTAAAATATCAATAGTACATAGTTATAATTATTGGGCTGTAAAATTCAATATTGATTAAGGCTAATTATCACTTTTCCTTTCCTGAAATATCTTGGGAATTTGTAAATGTTTGCAAGTTTGCCCAAGAAAACACTTTATCTACTCTGTCTCTAACTCAAAGGATGTGAGAAAAATTACTGGCATTATTATTTGGATTATACCAAATTTAAACAAATTAAAGAGTTGATAACTTTATATTATTCAGCCTTCCTAAGTACTTTTTTTTTCAGTCTTTCTTTGTGTGCTTTAAAATGGTTTTAAGGATTTCTTTCTATTTAGGTTTATTTTAGCTATTATATATATATATAACAAAGCTATTTTTGCTTAATTTTTATTATAATAAATAAAAATTGCTATAACTTTTAAAGGATAAATTCAACAAAATCCCTTCAAAGACCCTCCCTGGATTTGGTCTTTTTCAGACTGTGACAGAAATTTTAGGCATGTCTCCTACCTTCTCTCCCTTGCTATCCCAAGTACATTTATACTTCAGAGATTACCATGTTTGACATTTTATTTTATTTTATGTTTTAAATATATTTTATTGATTTTTTACAGAGAAAAAGGGAGAAGGATAGAGAGTTAGAAACATCGACCAGCTGCCTCCCGCAGGACCCCCACTGGCGATGTGCCTGCAACCAAGGTACATGCATGCCCTTTACCAAAATGGAACCTGGGACCCTTCAGGCTGCAGGCGGAAGCTCCATCCACTGAGCCAAACTGGTTTCAGTACCATCTTTGCCATTTTAATAATCCATTCTCTCAGCTTCATTTAATTCTTAACATTTTTTATCTTCTGTAGTTTCCACCTGTTCAGCCTTGGAAAGATGAAGTGGGGATGGATGTGGTCTGACTTTATCCTGTGACCTAGTTCTGTGCCTTCTCTTCTCTCTGACACCACTATTAGTGTGCTGACACTGAATTATGACAGTGGCTCTCCCTGAACAAGGTGGAAGTACACGATTGCTTCTGCTTTCTCTCCTGCACTTTCGTGTTTTGTTTTGTTGTAGTTTTTCTTTGTTTTCAGAGATTATCCTGGTGCTTTTTCTTCTCTGGTAGGCATTTAAGACTCCCCTTTCTCAGCCAGCCTCTAGGCTTCCAGGAGTTACTCCTCTACTCTCCCATCCCTCTGTCCTCTTTCAATGTGTAGCCATACCTTTCTCCTGGCCATCATTTTTTTCAGAGTCTTTCATAAAATGCTGGAGCTGACCCTCTCCCAGCAATAATACTGATCTCAGAGTACTGGGTTCTTTCTTACCTTTCCTAAAGTGTGTTTTCCTTCAGCACAGCCTTCTTTCTCAGATAGTATCATGTAGAGGCAGCTCTGGATAGATTTTACCCCTGGCTCTTTCATGTTACTGAGCCAAGTTGTTTTCTCAGGCAGAATGCAAGAATGATTTCTTTTCTGGGTTCTTGTCCAGAAAATTAAAAGAATGAAGCCACGGAAAAAGTGGTAGACAAAAAGGTGGGCAATTATTGGAAGCAAATACAGACTCCCTCAAGGGAGGGGGTCCCAAGAGGTTAACCCACAGACTCTTTTTCCTAAGGGTTATAAAGGCTTTAATTCTTTGTCTCTTGATACTCCCTTCACTCTTTTGCACAATATCAGCTTTAAAGCCCCACATTCCGCATTATACCACTCTTTACCTCACCTCCACCCCTCCTACTTCAATGGTAGAATTCTCTATCTCCTGTGAAAATCTGTTTTCCCCTTTTTCCCATTTGTTGGCATTTCCCTATCCTCAGTGAAAGTTTGTTTCCTCTTTCTCCCATAACCTGGGGCTTTTCCCTATCTTCTGTGAATAGATGTCTTCCGCCCCTTATCCTGTGGCACCTCTTCTTTTTTTTCTTCTCTGTGAATGCATGCCTTCTGGCAGATCCAAGCCCTCACCCCTTCTTCCCTCCTTCATAGACATTCTTTATCCCTAAAACTCCTTTCATTACCATGACTGCACAGGTTGCATTATCCTCCCCCTCTTTTGATGAATCACCATCTGCTCATCATTCAGGATTCAGTTCAGCATACAATTTTAAAAAAATATGCTTAAAAACAAACAAACAAACAAAAAAAGCTAAACTGAATCTGCAATTCTCAAAGGATATACAAAAGAGTAAAGTTTAAAGTTGATGGTTTTCTTCATCATCATAGAATATTTTTTGATCATTTATACAAATTGAGCATTACATACTATGTCCATGTTATCTTTAGAATTAAAATGTAAAAATATGTAAATATATTTTTATTTATTTTTATTTTTTTCTTAGTATGATTTGTATATAAAACAACTGAAGCCCCTTATACTGTAGATAAATCTCAGAAAATTGGTATAATAGAATCTTAGTATTTAAAAAACAACCACACATACCTCTAAAGCTTATCTTGATAAAATTTCTGCTGAATATGATAGTTCACTTCAGCACAGTACTCTGTAGTACTTACATTGACAGCCTGTCACCAGGTATCTGCATGAATGGTTTAGGTGAAGAGCAGTAACTTTTCAAAGCAGAGTTCTTTGGGGTAGTTTCCATTTTATAAAATCTTTTGTCACACAAAACCAGTGCCTGCTTTCCTGTAATGTGCCCCCATTTTCTCAGGAAAACCTAATACTTACCTACTCTCTTAACACATGGGAATTTAATCCTTATTTTGTTATAAATGTAAGATCAGATACTCAGGGACTAAATAAATAAATAAATAAATAAATAAATAAATAAATAAATAAAAAGATTGGGTCCATACCTTAGAGGAGGTTATAATCTTGTGACAAGTTGTCAGATGTTTAAAAATAATATCATTATGCTCACCTATTAGTTATACCTATATATAAAGAGCCAGAGTCCATACATCCAAAATGACTGAATGGACGACCAAACACCAGAAGTCAATGCTGAAGTCAGTGGTGGGTCACCGCAACCCAGCATTGACTGCCACTGCTGCAGGTGTGGCAACCCAATATTGACTGCCAAAGGGGCTTCAGATCAGGCCTGGAAAGAAGCCTGGAAAGAGAATAAGGGTCTCATCTGCAGCCTCCATATCAGTTGTTGATCAGCCCTTACCTATCTTTCTCTCCAGGCTTTGTCAGCAGCCATGGGGGCTGATGACCAGTGTTGCCTCTCGGATCAGGCCTGGATATAGTCCCAGAGATGTTGACTGGTGTAGAACCTGACCAATCAGAACCAAATATGAGTGAACTGCAAGGATCCAATGGCTGCCTAGGAGGTAGAGCTTTTGGTGCTGACTGGCATAGAAACTGACCAATCAGAACATAATCTGGGTGAATTGTGAAGGCTAAACCTAAGGTGGCGGCTAAGGAGGGGTTTGAAGGGCAACAGCTGTTTGGTATAAGGTGTAAGAAAGCGGTTCAATTTTTTAATGACCAGTTTGGCAGTATAATGCATATGGCTGGCTATCAGTCCACATATAGGTTTTATGTATTTTTGTTTTCCAAGAGCATCTCCTACTGAAAAAGGCTCCCCCGCCACACCATTTAAGCAGTACTATTATATTTAATCTATCTATACTAATAAAAGGGTAATATGCTAATTAGATCAGGTCAACTGGCCATCTTCTGGACATTCAACTTCCTTCCAGACAAAGTCATGGCAGTGGGGGCCAAAGAAGAGACAGTGAGGGGTGATAAGCCTGGCAGGGGAGGGCAGTTGGGAGCAAGATAAGGCCATCAGGGGAAGGTAGTTAGGCAGAGGCAATTAGGGGTGATCAGGTCTGCAAAGAAAAGCAGTTAAAGGCAATCAGGTGGACAAACAGGTGAGCAGTTAGGAGTCAGCAGTCCCAGATTGCAAGAGGGATGTTCGACTGCTGGTTTAGGCCTGATATAGGATTGGGCCTAAACCAGCAGTCGGACTTACCTCTAGAGGACCCTGATTGGAGATGGTGCAGGGTGGGCTGAGGGAACCAATGCCATGCATGAATTTCATGCACTGAGCCACTAGTTTAAGTATAAAAATCTAAATATATATTTGATGACAATTGCTACAGATAATGTATACAGCAAATTTTATGGAATATATTTTCTTTTCAGTAAGTTCATAAAGAAAAAAAAATATATATATGGAAATATGACAGGGCTTGAAATCTTAAAATTTCTAAAAGTTAAAATTTCAAAAAGTTATTGACAGGAAGTTGAAAGTTGATAGTAAATGAAAATAAATGTATCAAATGTATATTTAATAATTGCATGGAGCTGAAACCAGTTTGGCTCAGTGGATAGAGCATCAGCCTGTGAACTGAAAGGTCCCAAGTTCGATACTGGTCAAGGGCATATAACTTGGTTGTGGGCACGTCCTCAGTAGGGGGTGTGCAGGAGACAGCTGATGGATGTCTCTCTCTCATCAATGTTTCTAACTCTCTATTTCTCTTCCTTTCTCTCTGTGAAAAATCAATAAAATATATTTAAAATAATAATAATAATTGCATGGAAATTATCTGATACTTTGAGTTCTGCAAGGGACCTAATATGTTTTTCTCTACAAAGTGAGACAATGGCCTCAAAGCTTAACACAGTATATAAAATTAATGGACTTTTATTTATTTTACTTTTTATTAATTTTATTGTTGATACATTGGTTAATAACATAGGTTGTGGGGCTAGGTGAAAAAAGTGAAGGGATTAAACAAAAATAAATAAAAAAATAAACAAACAAACATACAAACAATTAAATAAATAAAATCAATGGATTTTTAAAGTATGGACCATAAAATAAAGGACTTCTTTTGTGTCCTGATTCTTTCAGATTAAATTTTCTGAACTTTGTTCATTTCTGGAAACCACATTATAGGGGACTACTGAAAAGCTTGAAAATGATAAAAAATAATGAGATAAGGAGTTCTTAGAGGAAAATTTTTCAGGAAGATCCATTAAAGCAAATGAGAGAGTGTGATGAATACATGCAACTGTTTCTACTAGTTGGAGTGGCTGTCCCCTAGAAGAGCAAATGTGAGTTAATTTTTGTAGTTCTAAAGGGCAAAACTAAAACCAGTACCAGAGTGTCACTGGGTAACACAACTCAGTTTACAACAGCAACAACCTTTAGTAAATCTTTCCCAATATAGAGAATACTGCTTCACAGAAAATGAAAGAGTCATAGCAAAGAATGTCTGCATATACAGTTGGTGTTTATAGAAGAAATTCTCATTCCGTGTGTGGTTTTTAAAAGGAAACAGGTAAGGAAGACATAGGGATGGGAAGATTAGATTAAATTTAAATTTCCTATGTAGTAACTTGGTGGAGTTGGAGATATTATGTCATTCTTCAAAAATTATAAAATACACAAACAAACCCTAAGAAAAAAGGTAATTTATACACACATGTTAAAAAGGTGTATTTTATATAAAGAATACCTCACATATTTATATATATAAAATGCTAAGTGACCATCCTATCAGCTGACTAGCCAGTACCTATGATACCAACTGACACACTCAATGCAGGAGCTGCTGAGCTGAAGTGACTTGGCAGCTACAGTTCTCTGGTGATACAACCCAAAACCAGTGAGGAAGAAGTCTAATTACTCATGGGACAGTGTGATTCCACATTCAGATGGATTGTGCTTAAGGCACTATTGCCCCAAATCTGGTTTAGTGCAAATTTGCATTTGCATTCCACACTCTGTATGACAATAACTTTGCAGAGTGCCCTTTCACACTCAGGGACTCCTTGGGGATGTTGGAGAGAGAATTTAAGCCAGATCCCTGCAGACCATGCCAAGGGATCCCACCTTCTGGAGGGATCCTGCTCACTCCACAAACACCATTTAAGCCACGGTGCTGCCCCAGGTGTGGCTGGCTGGGGAGGGACCTTGGGAGGTTGTCTAATATGCAAACTGACTGACTGGAAGGGTGGGTGGGGGGGACAACTCGTCACTATGATGCACACTGACCACCAGGGGGCAGATGCTCAATGCAGGAGTACCCCCCAGCCCACAGGCCTTAGGTCAGCTAAGGCAGGTGCCAGCATGAGGCCCCTGATCTCTAGGCCCATCATCCCAGAGATTGGCCCTAATTGGCCAGCTAGGCCTAGGGACCTTACCCATGCATGAATTTTGTAAACTGGGCCTCTAGTACCATCCTAATAAAGGAGTAATATGCAAATTAACTATACCTCCTCTACACCCAAAAGCCATGCCCACAAGCCACACCCACCAGCAAATCAGAGAGCGTATACAAATTAACCCAACCAAGATGGCTAGAGCCACAAAGAGAGCAGGAGGGAGACTTGGGTTGCCCTTTGTGATGGAGGAAGCCAAGCGCCCAGGCCTTCACTTAAGGCAATAAAGTTTTAATGGCTGTGCAGCAGAAGGCTTGATTCCACTTCAGGCTATAAAGTTTCAAATAAATCTCAGATACCAGGGCCTCCTCTTGGGTCACTGGGGGCATGGCCAACCTGCAAACCACCACAGGCCCCTCGCCCAGGCCAACCCAGGCCCCAAGGGAACATCCATCCTGATCTAGGACATTCTTCAGAGCAAACCAGCTGGCCCCCACCTGTGCTGCAGGCCTCTATCCTATCTAATAAAAGAGTAATGTGCAGATAGACCATCATTCCAACATACAAGATAACTGCCCCCATGTGGTCAAAAGATCCTGCCCTCATGTGGACACAAGATGGCCATCACAAGGTGGCCAGCAGCGGAGGGCAGTTGGGAGGGCCCAGGCCTACAAGGGAAAGCAGTTGAGGGTGATGAAGCTTGCAGAGGAGGGCAATTAAAGGGTGACCAAGATGGCAGAGGAGGGAAGTTGGGGTTGACCAGGCCTGCAGGGAAGGGCAGTTATGGGTGACCAGGCCCACAGAGGAGGGCAGTTAGGGGCAAACAGGCTGGCAGGGGAGTAGTTAGGCATCAATAAGGCTGACAGGGGAGTGGTTAGGGGAAATCAGGAAGGCAGGCAGGTGAGCAGTTGGGAGCCAGCAGTTCTATAGTCGGACATCCCTCAATGGCTCCCAGATTTTAAAGGGAGCAGGATGGGCTGAAGAACAACCTCCTATGCACAAATTTTGTACACCGGAGCTCTAGTATAAAATAAGAATCAATAAATGCAATTGGTAATTGTTTTTGCTTGTCAAAATAACTATATCCACTTTCTCCAAAACCTGAAAATTATGTCTTTAAAAATTAATAGAAGTCTGATGATACATCAGGAATTCACAAGTCTTAAATTAAGTCCAGGAAAATACAGATATTTTATATTTGGCCACAAACTTAAATTATGGGCAGGAGCGTATTCAATTGAAAGAGAAAAAAAAATTGATTGCATTCACACAGCAAATTATAATGGAACTTCCTGACTATTAAAATATGGAAATTCTGAAGTTCTTTATTAAAGCAGATGTGAAGTGCTTCCACCACTGAAAAATATTTAAGCTATATTTTCTAAGATTATTTAAATGTAGAATTTTACTGAATTTGCTTTCACTCAATCCTAGAATTCTGATATATATATATATAGATATATATATATATCTATATATATATATATTTTTTAATTTTGACACCAAATAGTACTTACAATGCTTATTTTGTTACCCATATTTTATATCACAGTCCCTTAAGGCATTGCATTATGGTAAGCCAGTAAAAAATAAAATAAAATAAGTGAACCCATTTTCCTGTCTCCATTGTGGTTATTAATTTATTCTTTTCTGATTATGTGTACCCAAATATAACAAGCTCATTGAAAATGAATTTAGAAATTAAGAGAACAAAATCACACTGTTTTAAGAGGGTTAATGATACCCTTTTTGTTAATCCCTCATTTGAATCTGAGATTGATGGTTCAACATTCAGGCCCAATGAGAGAGGAAGTGATACAACCACTATGAAGAACAGTATGAAGGCACTTCAAAAAAATTAAAAAATAAATAAATAAAAAGTACAATATCCTTCAGGAATCTTACTTCTGGGCATATGTCTAAAGGAAATAAAATCATTATCTCATGGAAGAGATACCTGCACCACCATGTTGCTACAGCATAGTTTACAACAGCCAAGATATGGAAACAACCTAAATGGCCATCAACAGATGAATGGATAAAGACTTGTGATACACAGACATGCACACACACACACACACACACACACACACACACACACACACTGGAATATTCATCAGCTATAAAGAAAAAAATCCTTCCCTTTCTGACAAAACAAATATTGTGCGATCTCACTTATATGTGAAATATTTAAATCTTTCAGAAGTTTTCTTCTTTGAGAAAAAAATTAAAGGAATTAAACTACAGCGATGGAAGGGAACTCATAGATAAAGAGGCTAAAAAGAGATTCTAACCAGGAACAGTGTATTCACCTCATTTGCATCCTGTCTCAAATAAGCAGATTTAAAAAAAAAAGACATTTATGAAACAACTGGAAACTGTGACACATATTAGATCTTAAAAATTATTAATTAAATTTTAGGGGTCATAATGGAGTTATAGTTATGTTTTTTAAAGGTCCTTATCTTTCTAGATACATACTAAAATTTTTGTGGATAAAAGAAAATGCTGGAAGCAGTTAGTGAGTAGTGATAAAGATGGAACAAGTTTTGGACATAAATTGACAATTACAGTAATTAAATGATGGGTACATAGAAGTGGATTATACTATTTGGCTTATTCTTGTATGTGTTTTATGATTTCCATAACACAAAGTGTAAAAAAAAAAAAGAACAACGAAACAAACAATAAAGGTCATAGAAAGAAAAAAAATATCAGATTATCTGTGGTTACCAGTAGCAGGGAATGAGGAAGGGAAGATTAGAGGAAGGTGGTCAAGGATACAAACTTTCAATTACAAGATAAGTACTAAATGTAATGTACAATGTAATGACAATAATTAACAATGCTATATGGTATAAATGAAAGTTATCCAGAGAGTAAATCATGAGAGTTCTCATCACAAGAACATGTTTTTCTCTCTCTCCTTTTTGTATCTATATGAAATGACAGATATTAAACTTATTGTGGTATCATGTCACAGCACTATATGTAAGTCAAATCATTATGCTGTACATCTTAAATGTATACAGTGCTGTTAGTTATATCTTAATAAAACTAAAGGAAAAGAAGCATGTACTTTTTTACCTTGATAGTTATTGCAAATTTACTCCTTAAAAATGTACTAATTTTATTTTCATCTAGAGTACAATTCTCTATTCCCCCAGAAACATGACAAAGTATGCCCTTTATAACTTTATATATGCTTATTGATTTTTACATGTATGTATGAACTGTCTCTCATGACCCCTTTTTAGCCATCTTTGTCTTATTAATTTTCTTTCACTCGAGATTTTCATTTGTCTTTTGACATTGTTATTTCCCTTAAGGAGAAGTTTTAGGTGAATAAATTCTGTGTGTTAAAAAAATAAAAAAGAGCTAGAGTTTGGAATCTGACTGAGTGGTTTGGAATAGCTGCTCAGAAAACAAAGCAAAATGAGAACATTTATGTCATTTGTTAAAAAGATACAGTTAACACTCAGTATCTAAAGAGATCCAGAAGATAACATCCCTACCTCCAAGCCATAAGCAAGATATAAGAAAAGATGAAACTGAAATGTTCATATTTAAGTGGAGTTTTGAAAAAAAAAAAAAAAAAACTGACCAAAATGGGGTTGGCCTGGGGTAGCATCTCAGAATCCTGTAATTGAATGCAATCCTACCATTTTGTACATTCCAGGTGTATGGCTTCAAAGAAACTCTGCCTTTGAAGTAAGAAGTTTTGGAACATATTTTTATAAAAGCTAGAAATTACAAAGCAAAAGCAAAACAAAAAACTGCTTCCAAAGAAGTAAGATTGGGCTCTATGGGTTTAGGAGATTGCTCTGTCAAACTCAAAAGTAGAAATGTTAAATTATATCTTATTCTTCTGAAGTACTTTTAAAATAATATTGCATTGCTTCAGGTGAAAGAGGATGTAGCATCAAGTAAAATTAATAAAAATATATCTACAGAAATCAATGTTATATACATAAATAAGTCAAGAAAAACTCATTAAACAGTCTGGAGAGTGGATTAAAATATGCCTATTTCTTCAGCATGCTAGTAAATTGCAATGAACATGCCATAGCCCTACACCATTGCCAGAATTAAATCTTGTATTTAGAATTTTATCATTTTTACAGTTTAACAGTACAAATGTGACCAGTAAAATTTGGATTGTGTTTGTGTATAATTATCTGCATTTTGCGTACTTTAAAATCCATTGTTTTATTTCAGTTTAGTAGTAAAATAAACAGCAATGCCTTTCTTATTTCATGAATTGTAAATTTTGTGAACTACTTTTTTCAAGTGTTATATATATTTTTTTCATTTTGTCACTATTTTATTGTCTCTGATTCAAAATAGTTTTGATTCTAATGTAACAGGGTATATATTCAGAAAAATACATCATTAACAGATTTAATTACCAATGAAACAAATAATTTTACTGTGAGATATTTTACTTATGTTATAAACCTCCAAAATGTCCCAAGGTTAATTATATCTTCTGTCTTTGTGCCACTATTGTACCACCATTTTATCTAGTCTCTCTATCCTAGCACCTAGCATAATAAGGACTACGTGTTTAAAACCTCATTTCACCTATTAAACTGGGATGTTCTTGAGAGCATGACTGACATATTGCTTAGTTTTGTATCTCTTATACATTGCACATTGCTGAATACCTAGTAATCACTCAATTTCATTTTCTTGAACTGACAAAATTATAGTAACATCCTAAAACAAACCATTTAAATGGCCTCTATCCATGCAGAAATGAATGTTCATTGACCCTTTGACCTTTAGACCTTTAATGGCACATGTATATCTCCTCTGATCCATACCACATTGTTTCTGAAAAACTGCAGTAGAAAGAAATACCCTTAATAGCAAGTTGTTTCCAGGAGCAATTATGCTTCTTTTTCAGGCATCAGTGAGAATATAATACTTAAAATCAGGTTCTGTAGGTTCAGGAAATTATTATACTAAACTCAAAAGTAGAAAATGTTGTATTACATTTATTCCTGGTGTTGATGGGGTTAGAGTTTGAATGTTTGGTTTGTTAATAAACAAAGGAGTTCTGTGTAAAATTGTAATCTTTTTTAGACTTCTAGTTTTTGTCATTGTTGTTTTTAATTTGAAGTTAATTCAGGGGATAGAGCTTCAGAATGCTGAGATAGTGGAGTGATGGGAAAATGTAGCCTATTTGGTGAAAGAGACATTTCAAGTTTAGAAGTTAGAAACTATCTCAAATTATTGATGCATTTTTGGAAATCATTTAGTAATTTCTTTATATATTTCCCTTTCTCTAGTTAAAAATAATAGCACTGTGACACATCTCTCCAATTTTAATAAATTTCCTGTTTTATTGAATTTCTAGGCAGATGGCCCCCATTTAAATAAATACTATCTTATTTAGGTAGATGGATTATTGTCTAAATTAAATAGGTAGATATTTCATGAACTTGATATATATACTATGTGTATTAGTAATAAACCTAAACGTTAATACCATTATCTCCATTTAGATGTAAAAATTGAGCTGTGAAGATATTGTATAACCATCTCAAGACCACATCTATAATAATAAAAGCATAATATGTTAATTAGACCAGACGTCCTTCTGGACAAAGCCGGGACTGAGTGAGCCAAGGCAGAGGCAGCCACCACAGTGGTGGAGGCTGAACCCTTTGTTTGAATTTCTTGCATAGGGCCTCTAGCAGTTAATAAGAAGTCTGGAATATTAATCCAGGTCAGTTTGATTTCCTCTCATCTTCTACATTGTGTTATCTCTTGTGAGATTAGGTATATTAGTGATTCATAAAAGAAATTATGAAATTGGCAAATCAATTCACTACCAGATTAGAACATAACTTTTCTTATTACTCACAAAAAAGTAGTAGTAATTATGTTTGTCAGTATTTACTAAACACTATGTGAAAACCATTAACTTTACCTAAGAAAATATACTACAGGCCCTTGTCAAGTGTACAATATAGATTTATATATGTGCTTTAGCATATTTCTAAAAATTAAAATAATGATAAGCCATATATACACACAGCTCTGTTTCTATCTGAATAAAAGACTGGAAATGGGAAAGAAAAGGAGTCCTTGGCATTCATTGCACTAATTACAAATAATTCAACTAACCACATGTTAAAGGTATGCATTTGAAATGTTAACTGCAAGAAATATGATTTAATTTCCCTTTTTACCCCAAATTTGGACATTGATATTTAGGGTGGAATACTCAAACAGAAATTACCACAATAGGAGATTTTGTAAATTTTCTCATTATGTTTAAGGAGTCTGATTTCTAGTTGCACTAAAAAGTGTTGGGCTTCTTTCTCCAGTAATAAAAAGGAAATGATGTCCACTTCAAGCAAACACAGTAAGCATAAAAATCATCTAACATATGATATATGAGCTGCTTCTGAGTAGAACAAAAAATAAAATAAATTATAAGTATTTGCACTTGTCCTTTTTCTTCTTCTTTATAAAGAAATATTTTAAATAAATATTTTGGCTTGTACTTCTATAACCTTTCTCCATAAACATTTTGTAGAATGGCTCTAAATAACCTATATATATTTTCAAGTTTTACTTTTTAAATTTGATTTGTGTTTCTTTGTTCCATTATTAAACCAGTAAATTGTCTAATGGGTCATTTACTTTCATTTATCTTTGGAGGACTGACAAGTAGGACTTTGGATTTGCTGTGAATTAGCTTGCTGAATTGCACCAATAATACCTTTTCAACATAACCATGTTTACTGTATTTGCAGTCCAAGGAAACAGAGGTTAACTCAAAACAAGCAATAGTATTTCTTTTAATATACCTCAAAATTAATAAAATTATGCACATCATTCTCAAAATTAGAATTTAGATTTTGAGATAAATGAGTAATTGCATGTATGGACAATAGCACCACATGTACACAACATTTAATTAGGCCAACGAATCTTTGAGCATTTCACCATGTATTGAAGGCATTCCAAGAAGAGAGGGGAATCTGTGACAGGACTCGTAGAATTCAGATCTGCTTGGACTTAGGGACATTATAAATCTTCACTAGATCAAAGTAGTACTGTTGCAGATCAAGTTTCTAAGGTAGATAAACAATCAAGCCAGTTATATCGCCACTAATAGAGAATCCCAGTCCAGATTTAAAGAAAACAATAAGATTATTTCTTTATCCAAGAAAAAAAAATTAACAGAAGCCTAGTCTAAATCTACCAGGAAAGAGCAGTATTTTTGAGGCAGGACTAAAGAAACAGGTCATGAGTAATGGGAGACAGGGAAAGGGCCACATGTTCTTCATGGCTTTTGGCTTGTAGGCAGGGTAGAATTTAATATCATCAAGCAAGGTGGGAAATATGACAGTAGAAACCAGTTGGGTTGAATAAGCGTATGAAGAGTGGGTTCTGTTTTATACACACAGTGTTTGCTGTCTCTAAGACATTTTCAGGAGCATTCTATTAAGCAGAATATTATATGAGTCTGAAATCTTGTAACTGGTGGACTGATTGATAAAACATAAGTGCAGAAACAAACCACTAAAGAAGATGAGGTATAATGAGAAACTGAAAATACTACATAGGTTTTAGAAATCTTCTCAGTGCTATAGGGAAAAATAACTTTTTACCTGAGTAATACCTGAGAAAGCAATATGAAGTAGACATTATTATATTGCAGAGATCTCGCTATGAATAGCATATGAATCCTTCATAGTTGTTCACAATTTTTGCTTGTTCAAATCTTGGGTCAGCAAATATTGTATGACCTTGTATAAAGGACTGGATCTCTAACCTACAATTTCTTCACTCATAAAAATTGGCATAAATACTTAATCTGTAAATTATGATTGCAAAGTATAAATTAATAGTTAAGAATAGTTATAGGATGCAAATTATAACATACAAAATATAGTCAATAATCCTATCTAATAAAACAGTAATATGCAAATTAACCACCACTCCACCACACCTACAAGCCACTCCCACAAGTCATGCCCACAAGCCAATTGGGAGCAAGTATGCAAATTAACCCCAACCAAGATGGCTGTGGCCACTGAGTGAGCAGGAGGGAGGTTTGGTTTTCCCCAGCAATGGAGGAAACCAAGATTTCCATACACCCTAGTGGGCTCAGGCTTCCATTTAAGGCTACAAAGTTTCAATTATAGAAGATAAATAAATCCCAACAAAAATGGCAGCAGCCAAGGAGCTGGAGAGAATAGGAGCTAGGGTTGCACCAGTGATGGAGGAAGACCAGATTAGCAACCCTGGCTATTCAAGGCCTACACTCAAGGCTACAAAGTTTCAATTATAGAAGATAAATAAATCCCATCAGAAATGGCTGCCTCCACAGAGTGAGTGGGAGGGTTGACTCTGCTCCAGGCTACAAAGTTTCAACTGTAGAAGATAAATAAATCCCAGATCCCAAGGCCTCCATTTGGATGACAGGGGGCTGTGGCTGTCCTGTAAACAACCATAGACACCTTTCCCAGGCTTCCCTATGCCCCAAGGGAAACACCACCCTGATCCAGGACACCCTTCAGAGAAAACCAGCTGGCCCCAACCCATGTACCAGGCCTCTATCCTATCTAATAAAAGTGTAACATGCAAATTGACTGTCACTCCAACTCACAAGATGGCTGCCTCTGTGTGGTCAAAGATAGCTGATCCCATGTGGACACAAGATGGCCTCCACAGGATGGCCAGCAGGGTAGGGCAGTTGGGAAGGTTCAGGCCTGCAAGGGAGGGAAGTTAGGGGCAATCAAGCCTGCAGGGGAGGGCAGTTAGGGTTGACAAGGCTGGCAGAGGAGGGAAGTTGGGGGTGACTGGGGGGCACCCAGAGCTACATGGAAGAGCATTTGGGGGTGGCCAGGCCTGCAAGGGAGGGTAGTTAGGGATGACCAGGTTGGCAGGAGAGCAGTTAGGCATCGATGAGGCTGGCAGGGGAGTGGTTATGGGTTGATCAGGTTGGCAGTCAGAAGTGGTTAGGGGCAATCAGGAAGGCATGCAGGTGAGCAGTTGGGAGCCAGCAGTCCTGGATTGTGAAAGGAGTGTCCAACTACCCGTTTAGGTTCGATTCCTAAATGGGCAGTTGTAAATCACTTGAGGGGTCTCAGATTAGAGAAGGTGCAGGCTGGGTTAAGGGACACCTTCCCTCCCACCTATGCATGAATTTTGTACACCAGGCTCTAGTATATACATAAAAATGATCCATAAGTAAATACATGCAAAAAGTAACGATCTTTATATCTAAAGTATGTAAAGCAATTACAATAGTGTTTGGATTTATAGATAATTTGAGAATAGTCTTGGAGAAGAGAGTATAATTAAGTATTGAATTTGTTTGAGTTAACAGATAGCTTGTACTTAAGAATAAGAGAAAGATTAGTTTTACTAACCAAACAATATGAAAATCTATTCTTAAGGCACGGATACATTTTAGCACCTTCAAAAATCTCCTAAATGATAGATATAAACATAGTCACTTTAGTTTCAACTTCCAGTTTTAACAAGGATAATTCATCACACCCAGCTCCTTGTAATAGTCATTTCCAATCGAGAGTGTGTTCTCTGTGAGTTAAAAAATGATAGTCAATGGTCAATAATTTTCCAGAAGTTATATGTCAATAGTAATATATATTTTTACAATTCTCTAGTGCTTCTGGAGCAATATGATAGTGAATGCAGTCAATATAGTCTTGTTTTTATTCCTACTCAATATGAGAAAAATGAGGAAAAATGTATTTGTGCACATTATTATACAATGAAACACATTCAATTTTCTACTGTATTGCTTAAGGATTCCTCTTCTGCATGAGTAAGCACCTGCTTCTGCACATTTGCACACATGTACAAACTCACACACAAACACACACACATACACACATTTCAGTCATCTGTGATTGTAAAGTTGACACATAAGTAACTTCAGGATGAATAAATCGATGGTGAGCTTAATTATTAGGATGGTTGGAAACCATTTCTTGCTGAGGAAAGAATTCAGAAAGACACTTATTGTTATTACTACAGGTCATAAAACAGTTAACCACAGAAATTGAAATTCCAGGGTTCGAATTTATCATTCATACCATTTCAGTATCATAAGACACAGATTTTCCCTGTCAATTTATTATACAACCAAATAGTGCTTACACTCCTAGCTTAAGACATTGGCAAGATGAGGGCTAATCTAGTAACCCAATTCCATGATTAATTCTGTATGGACATAATTTGATAAGGCATCTCTTTTCAAATAATATATCTTTGTTTCTTCAAGTACCATCTGAAGTAATATATATCAAACTATTACAAATGTGTGACTTTCAGTTTCAAGCAAAAAAAAATTCTTTGTAGGGGAATCTCTATTCTGCTTGAACATGGCAATAGCACAAGACATACAAAGGTGTAATATTTCCATAAATATCACAGCATGGAATCAAAGGAAAGGAAGGAAGAACAAGTGGGAACAAACAGCAAGAGAAAAGAACAGATCTCTAATGGTCTGTGCTCTGTACATTTAGATAAGTATTTTGACTTCATGTGGCATCAATAATCAGAGAGATCCTGTAAATCTTTAGAGACTGAAATAACTTTATCATGTAGTTTCACACACAAAATGGTACACATTGTTTTAATATGTCAAAATGTTAATATTATCATTCCATTGCAGGAGAAAACATTCTATATGAATAGATATTGATTTCCTGACTGGATGCTACCTAGCATTTTACCTGGTGTTGGTAACTGATAAGCCTAGCACAGGATTTCGTTATTTCCTGTTTATCTCAGCCTTGTGCAGATTTTCGTGCCAGGCCTTTTTATTGGTGCATGTAATCTAATAGACTTCAAATTAAAAGCAATAAAAATCTCATTATTCTGCCTACTAGATGAGATGTTATTAAAAGAAATGGGAAAATGCTATTGAAGCTTCATTTCCTAATGTTTGGTTCTTAGAACCCAAGCTTTTAGACAAATAAAAACTGCCATGAGTCATTACTCAATGTCACACATAAATACTCATATATTTATCATTGTTCAAAAAAGGGATGTCATCTTAAATAAGTTTTTTGTTTCCTTTCTCCAGTGTAGGATGGTACAAAAGAGGAAAGATGGTAATGAAATCAAGAAGTCCATACTAGGCAAAATGAGTGCATTGTTTTATTCAAAAAAGTGTTACTCAAAGTCTGATGTTAGTTTTAGTATTCTAGTATACTATATAATAAAAGGCTAATATGCAAATCAACCAAATGGCAGAATGACCAGTTGCTATGATGTGCACTGACCACCAGGGGCAGATGATCAACACACAGGAGCTGTCCCCTGGTGGTCAGCGCATTTCCACAAAAGGAGCATGGCTCAGCCAGACGCCAGGCTCACGATTGGCAAGTGCAGAGGAGGTAGCAGGAGCCTCTCCTGCCTCTGTAGCAGTGTTGAGGATGTCCAACGGACAGCTTAGGCCTGCTCCCCTGAGGACTCCTGGACAGAGAGGGCACAGGCAGGGCTGAGACACCCTCCCAAGTGCACAAGTTTGTGCACTGGGCCTCTAGTGTATACATAAATTTGTCTGATCATATTTATAGAAATACAAGAGGCCTGCTGAATGAAATTCCACCCAGCCTGCACCCTCTCCCAATCTGGGAAACCTTGAGGGATGTCTGACTGCCCATCTAGACCAATAGGTTCAGGCCTAGATGAGCAGTCAGACATACCTCACACAATCCAGGACTGCTGGCTCCCAACTGCTCACCTGCATTCCTTCCTGATTGCCCCTAACTACTTTGGCCTGACAGCCAGATCACTTCTTACCCACTCCCATGCCAGCTTGATTGATGCCTAACTGCTCCCCTTCCAGCCTGATTGCCTCCAACTTCCCAGCCCTGCAGGCCTAGTCCCCCTCAACTGTCCTCTCCTGTAGGCCTGGGTCTTCCCCAACTGCCCTTCCCTGCAGAACTAATCACTCCTAACTGTCCTCCCCTTCAGGCTTATTGCCCCCAACTCCCCTCCCTTGCAGGCCTGATCTCTCCCAACTGCCCTCCCCTCTTGACCATCTTGTGGTGACCATCTTGTGTCCAGTGGGGGCAGCCATTTTTGAACACATGGGGGCAGCCATTTTGTGTTGGAGTGATAGTTAATTTGCATATTACTCTTTTAATAGATAAGATAAAGGTCTGCTGCATGGGTGAGGGCCAGCTGGTTTGTCCTGAAGGATGTCCTTGATCAGGGTGGGGGTTCCCTTGGGGCATGAGACAGTCAGGATGAAGGACCTGTGGGGGTCTGCAGGCTGGCCACGCCCCCCATCAACCCAAGTGGAGGCCCTGGTATCTGAGATTTATTTATCTTCTATAATTGAAAGTTTGTAGCCTTGATCAGAGGCCAGGACTGGCCAGGAAGCTTTGATTCCTCTATTGCCTGGGACAATCCAAGACTCCTGCTTGCTTCAGCTCTGTGGCTGCCACCATTTTTGTTGGGATTTATATATCTTCTATAGTTAACATTTTGTAGCCTTGAGTTGAGACCAGGGCTGGCCAGGAAGCTTGCTTCCTCCATTGCTGGGGAAAGCCAAGACTTTGGCTTGATCCTGGCCACAGCCATCTTGGTTGGATTAATTTTTATACTCTTTCCTGATTGGCATGTGGGCGTGGCAGAGGTATGGTCAATTTGCATGCTTTTCTTTTATTAGTGTAGATAGATATTTTTTATTTTTACCACTATGTATACAAGGCACACTTATGACAATTTTGAATACAAAGTAGCTTATATATAAGAGTAGCTTATATATAATTTATCACAACACATAAGAAAACGTAACACATAGAATTATTGTTCAGGGTCACACATTCTCTGCAGAGAATTTAGGTTTCCTGATTTCTAATTCAGTGTTTTGTTTTTTTTCTGCAACATGCTAGCTTTTTATTCAATATTAGGAGCCCAGCACCCAAAATGCATGACCCTGCCTACCTACACATGCCCTGCCCACTCACCAACCACCCTGCCATGTTTGCTGACCTGCCCATCCATGCACATGTTGCTGTGCCCACCCACTCACTGGCCCACCTACCCGCTGGATGCCAGTCTTGCTGCAATCAGAGCCTGTGGGATGTGCCACATGAGCCAAAATTGCGTGAGACCCCAAACCTGCCACGTGAGGTGGGACCCCAGACCCACTGCACCACGAGACCCATCAATGCACCTCTGGGTAACCAGTTGTTTGGTTGTTACAGGTTTTTTATAATATAGACTAGAGTCCTGATGCATGAAATTCATGCATGGGGGGAGATCTCCCTCAGCTCAGCCCACACCCTCTCACAATCTGGGACCCCTCCAGTAGGGTCCCTAGGCCTTACCAAAGATCAAGGCCTATTGGGTCTTTCCTTTCTCAGGCTGCCAGCAGGTGGCTCCACTCCCACCACTGCTTGCCATCTGTGTGGATATGCCCCTCTTTCCACCACCAGTCACCTCCCTCTGCTGGTGACAGGCATGGGGTGCAATCACTTGGCTGGCCTGGGACTGCTTATGCTGGGTGATTGATGGCCAACTGCAAACACCCACCACAGTATCACTGGCTGGTGGCCTGGGCCTCCCTCTGTGGGGCTATCATGGGGTGATGGCAGGAGTCCTCCAACCAATCGCATTGCACCTTTCTTGGCTGGCCTGGTGCCAGTGCATGTCAGAATGGTTGTCCAAAAGATCATTGGACAGTTGTTTTGCTGTTCATTTGATTTGCATAGCATGCTTTTATTATTATAGATGCCCTTACTAAGAATCCTATTATGATGTTTTATTCCTTTAGTTGGCAATATAATATTCAATTACTTATCTGCTGCCCCTATATTCTCATTAAACTACAGCTTCACATCAATAATTGGCAATGAGCAATCTATGAACAAGCATCTCTTCACAAGCAGCTCTCTATCTCTCCATTGCAGTTTCATGGTCCTAAGCACGATTAAGTTATATGATGCAAAAATAGGGAGGAAGGGTTCATTTCAAACCGCTTGAGATAGTTGAAATATGAGTAATTACATAGCTCACATCAAAATATGTGATACATACTGAGTGTTTTTTTTGAAAGAAGGCACTGTGGACCATTTGTACATCACCAAGTCTCATTGCATTACCATTTTTTACAGCCTAATGGACTGTAGTGTGTGATTGGCGGGGGAGAGGGAAGGTGTTGTATCACTAACTTCATTTTAACTCATGAGTGACTTCTCTCTTCTCTCTCTCTCTCTCTCTCTCTCTTCCCCTCCCCCTATATCAATAAATTTATCTTTTCCAGTGTTCCTCTCTTTTTGACCAAGAAGGCCAAACAAACAAACAAACAAACAAACCCCAAAATACTGAGTAATTGACACAGGATTCCCTATAGTAGCACATTTTGAAATTAAGTTACCTTTTTTATTCCATTGAAAATGAGCATCATTAAAATCAATTGTAGCTCTCTGTGCTTAGCTTAATTAGGGTATTTTCTTGTAATAATATACTTTGTTCACACTTACTGAAATTACCCTGTGCAAGGGCCTATGGGGACATTTCCTCTTTTTCAATCATTTCAGTAGATTAAAAATTAGGTAAAAATAACTTACTGAGGTAGCTAATATTAAAAGAGGGCATGAGATTTAAAATAAAGAAAAAAAATAAGCAATTGAAATTTATGGAAGACAGATGATTGACTCAGAGATGAAAATGAACAAGAAAATCAGAAAAAAGGAAAAAAAAAAACCAACACAACGAAGCAGAACAGTATCGCAGTACCAGCTAAGAAATGAATGTGAACCAGGGATAATTAACATAGATTGCTAGGTTGTGATTCATTAGGTCTGGAGTGGGACTAAGAATTTCCTTTTTGCCAAATTCTCAGTTTATGCTGATGCTGCTGGTCCACGGACCACACTGAGTAGTACAGGTGCATAGATATTGAGACCTCAGTCCTGAAGGCTAGTATAAAGATACAAGTAAAATGATGCTTGTAAAATGAGAAACTGAAAACAACAAAAAGGACTAGGAGATAATTTATGTGAATTGTTCAGCTGCAAGAAGCAAAATGTTACCTCCAAGAACCTAGAGCACATGATCGCTATGATAATTTTGTGACATTAGGCAACAATGCATCAGTACACATGAATAGTTATCCTTATTTTTCATCTGAGCACAGCACACAATGAGTATTTGCTCTGTGCCTTAGATTGTGCTGCATGAAGACAGAAAAGCAAAAGTCCCTGTTTCCCTTAGCCTGTGCCCCCAGGAGCTCCCATTTCATCACTGGGTAAAGATGTCAACATGCAAATGCAAATGCAAATAATCACATGTTATCACTATGTCCTATTGTTGCACTGTGTAGTTGCAAGTCTGACCTTCTGCCCTCATCCTGTTGGGAAAAAATATATATATTTGTCTATAATGACCCTCCCTTTTATTAAGTCCATAAACCCCCAAAGTTTATTCAATATAATAGTGTTTGGCAAAAGTTAGGATATTTCAATCAGTCCAGCAAGAGTGTCCACTTCATATGACACTTCTGACAGAAAGGAACTACCTCCATTCAAAGAACAATAGCATGCTCTGTCACTGCTGACCTGGATGTTATTTCTAGGAATAGAAGGATAAGAAAATCATCTCTCCAGTGTTACTGTTTTTTCATGTGACCAGAGGCTCTTAATGTCAAAATACTTCAAATACTTCAGAGACACAGCTCTTTAATTTCTTAAGGACTCATAATATAACAAGTCTGGCTGTGAGTGACCATTACTTGCTTTTTTCCCACAATTTCTCACCTCACAAGGACCATCTTGCATTGTACCTTCATACTAGCCTTTAGGATTGGGAGGATGTCACTGTATGGACCTGTGCTCCTTAAAGTGTGATCCATGGACCCGCATCAACATCACTAGGATTTGTTAGAAATGTCTAACTTGTACAGTTTGAAATCATTTGTAGTACTTTTTGTACATTGATTTTTATGATTTTTTAAATGATCTATGGAAGATATGTTTTTATTGATTTTTTAGAGAAAGAGGAAAGGAGAAATAGAAACATTTATGTGATAGATTGGTTGCCTCCAGTGCCTGCCTGGGGATCAAACCTGCAACCTAAAAATGTGCCCTGACCAGGAATCAAACCCACAACCTTCCATTGTATAGGGTGACACTCCAAGCAACTGAGCCTGCCGGCCAAGACTATATTCTAATGTAAATGTTAACTTCCAAACAAGGCTCTACACAATCCAGTTTCCCCTCATTCTTCTCCATCTGCTTCCTTTTCTCTCAGATTCCTCCATGGTGGCCTTTGGCTATAGCACATTGGAAGCACTTTAACATGTGTCTCTTGCACTTTTTGTTCTCATCACTGGAAATGTTGTTTCCTCATATAATTAACTGCAATTGTCACTCCCTCATTTTACTTAGGTCTTCATTTAAATGTCACTTTGTCTATTAACATCATAAATTCTACTTAAAATTGAAAAAAAAAACACTTTTCAACTCTCTTTTTCTTATAATACCTATATTTATTTTCCCTCATAGAATTTATTGTCAACTGATTATGTATCTACCTACCTATCTATTGATCTATTTTTCTTAACTTTCTCTACTGTAATTCTTTGAAAACAGGACTTTTAAAATCTGTTTAAAGATTTCTAATGCATAGAATTTTGCTTGCCACAGAGAAGGACCTGAGTGAATGCATGCATTTATAGTTAAAAGTAGGATGTGTATATCATACTTCAAAAAAAAACCTTCACCAAGAGCTTTCTTTCTTTAAAATTAATCAGAGCATTATTGAAAAGGAGTGCGACAGGAATAGCAACACAACAAGAAATTAATGATTCTGTTTTTCTCTTTTGATTACATGTTTTCACCATGACTTTATTATATCCTTTTTCCTCTAAAGTTAATATTGTATTGCTCTGTTGGAAAAATATGTGACACAAAAACATTGTTTGGTGTAGTTGACCAGAAGAACAAATGACCTCTTCCCAACATTTTCTTTTAGTAGGTTAGCGGTGTTTACTGACATTAGTAAATCTAACTATATTTCCCTATATTATTCATGATGAGAACTATTATTAAAAATCATACACAAATACTGTTCAAAGAACTCTAAAATATGAATGAAAAAAACTGAGAAGAGCAACTGGATTTTAAGTGTCTCATAAGGGCTAAGCCCATATTAAAGAATAATAGAAAATGAGCCAAATTATCTTTATCAACTACTACTAGCATATGCAAATGAAAAATTAGGTCATAGCCCATTTTTTATGCTATATATATAAAAAACATTCTAGTGACAATTTCTTTAAATGAAAAGATACAGGGGCTCTATATGAATAAACCCAAAATAATAATTTTCAGAATTGCACCCTATAAATACACACACACACACACACACACACACACACACACTCTCTCTCTCTCTCTCTCTCTCTCTCTCCCATTTAAATTACTATTCTTAATAAAACAAATTTTTGAATAATTTTTAAACATATGGTATTATCAGGTGGTTGTTTGTTTAGTTTATTTTCTGCTATTGTTACCCTTGGAAATGGGGTTCTTGGAGAGCCCCAGGAATAACAATTTTCAGAGGCCCTCACAGGAGGATGAGGTATTGTGGAAAGCTTTATTTCCATGGAATTACACCCCTAAGTTTCCAAGGTCACCTGTCCCTTCTTCTGGCCATAGAGGAACTGTAGCTGTGGCCTCAGTCGGGCTGGAATAAAAACCAACGTTCAGAGTTTTTGTTTCATATTAAAGCAGTATGCAGTCCAGCCTCAGGTTAGTTTAGTTTGTGTTCCCAGTTCCCATCCATCAGTTTGTTGCATGTGGAGTTTGCAGGGCCAAATGGCTATAGAGGAAATATAGTGAATGCAAGGAAGCAGGAATGACAGAGCCCCAAGAGCCAAGAGCAATAAGAGCAATAGGAAAGTGAACTCTTTTTTTAGGGGATTATGTATTCCCTAATATTTACAGATTTGCAAAGGCCCTGCCCATTCTGGCCAATCCATGGCCCCAGGCCAAATTGACAGGCAGGCACCTTCCCTGTGAAACTTCTCTGTAATGTGTCTGCCCCCCCCCCCCCCTCGCCCCCTCTCCCTTTGTTTTCCCTTTCCCAGGGACCTGCAAGGGATAGATTTGTGGTTCTATGAGGAATGTGAAATTGAAGCCTCCAGGTGAAGCTGCAAAAATGACATGCCTATAATGAATGCCTAACCTCTTTGCTCCTCTCCTATTATTAGTAACTAGCTAATTATAATGGTATTGCTATTTCTGGTAGAATCATATTAGTACATGGGAGATTCCAGTGTCTGCATTGAAAAGAACACACTAAATTTATTTGCTTAGGGTATCAAGTAGTATAAACTTGACTTACTTTTCAGAATAATTACAGCATAACAAACTACTTGAGTTTTAATTTTCAGTTACTACTGTAGGGTTATGACTATTAAGACAATTTATCAGGCATTTAATAGAAATAGTAAATGTTAGTGCTGGAAGAAAGCACAATGTTCATTTAAATGTTGCAAAATGGAAAGGGTAGGGCATGTAGAGTGAAGAGATTTAGATGAAACCCTAGCTTCACTCCCATTTTAATTTGGTGTTTGTGGAGAATCCATTTAATGATGAGTAAAACTTCAGTAGAAAGTTATAGTACTTTCATGTGTACCTTACTCAGAAAGGTATTTTAAAGATCAACTCAGTTACTCTGAAAAAACATGTTAATATGAAATATTGAACAAATAAGGACCTTGAATTCTTTATAGGTTCATGATAGTGACATGTTTTTGAATTCTCAAGCTAGAGTGCATTTTATATTTAGATTTTCATGACTAAAGTATAGAAATTAAAAATATTGGTTTAGTCAAATCATAAAAGAGTGGTTCTCAAGTGTGGTCCCTGAGTCAGCAACATAACATAGCCTGGGGCCTTCATTAGACATGTAAATTCTTAGACCCTAACCATGCCTACTGAATCTGAGACTGTGTATGGGGCAGAAATTGGTGTTAGCTATGAAGAGATGCAACTTGAAGTTTGAGTACTACTGCCACTTTTTATGTTAAGAGGTTTATACCTTTACTTTATCTGTAGAAAGACATGCAATTCACACATTATTTTGACTTTAGCCACTTCTTCCTTCCCAGCCTCTTCTCTCCCTTCTCAAATTTCTCAGTTTATGTCACATTATTTTTCCTTCAGTTCCTGAATGCACATGGCCTCAGGTCTTGCTGGTAATTCTATCCCCTTACAATCTCCTCTCTCTCTCTCTCTCTCTCTCTCTCTCTCTCTCTCTCTCTCTCTCTCTCTCTCTCTCTTTTTGTTTAAACATCTTCAGTTCTGCTCTCAACTAAAGCACTGTTTCTACATGAAAATCTTTTCTAATCCCCAGATTAGATAATATCTCACTGCTACTATTACTGGTGAGAAGATGAGACTTAGGTTCTTGTCTTGAAGGAAAGATTTCAATCAAGAGACAAAATATAAAAAAGCAAGCAAGAATTTATTGATGGCAGCAAAAATACACTTAGGACAGTGAAACAAGAAGGGCATAGAAGAAGCAACAGGAGAGCCTAGGCTAGGTTGCTTTTCCTCACTGGGAGAAAAGGGCGGCTTGGACACAGACTCAGGAAATTAGGCCGGTATAAAATGCCATTGCCCATTGCTCTCCTGGTTACAAGTTTCATGGGAGTCTCTTGGACTTTAGGGGATACAGGCCTGTAAAGGAGAGGGGGAAGGAAATGATATGAGTGTTCTACCTGGAGGGACAGTGCCCTGGGAACTTCTTTTTAGGGAGTTTAAAAGCTGTGTATTCAATAGCATAATCATCAGCTTTATGCTGATGTACCAAAATGAAATTTATTCTCTTAACTTGTCCGTCTTTGGGTGTGGTTGGCAAATGGTACTTGACTGGATTTCTGTTGCCTGTCTCCTTGAGTAGGGTTATTTAAGTTAATTATGCTCTGGTTGTGGAGAAGTACAAACCATTTACTCCTTTAAGTATACTTGGTTTAGGGAAGACAGGATTTAGTAGGTGGCTGAAAACTGCTGTTTAACTATCTGTCTTAGTTTCCCTATTCTATTAGTCTTGGAATTCTCCTAGCTTCTTATTATGCTATAACATTACCACTCTTATAACTCTGTACTCCTCATCACAGTTTGCGGAAACATAATTTTGTTATTATCTGATGGCATCTTTCCAGCCTGCAGGGATGCACACTAGACATAATGTGGCCAAGCCTGCTTTACTTACGATTAAATCTCCAGTAGGAAGCTATGCATGCAAGCTAGACAATAAACATTTTGGGATAAATAAATAAAATAGCACTGAACTATACACTTTCAACTTATTGAACTGTAGAAAATGTATAGTAAATGGAACACAATAGTAATAACAGAACAATTATATCTGACCCCATGAGGATTATATCTATAATTTAGCTAAATTTTCACCAAAAACTCAATTAATATTAAGCTGATTAGCCACAAATGACCTATGCATTAAGACATGGTTTGATGAGATCAAATATTTTATCATCTATTTGGAGGAAGGGAATTGATTCATTTAGGATGAATTAGGCTGCAAGAAACAACAAAAACAAAACAGCTCCAAATGTCTGAGGTAAGAGAAAATGTTTTATATTACATAAAGAAATCAAGCAACAAGGTGGGACTGTATTTGGCTCATTAACTGGCATAAGATATTATCAAGGGTAATATATGTTTAGCCTTTTAAAATTAATTTAAAAAATTAACCCAGCATTCCTTATATTAGTGTCTTTTTTTCTGTAACATTGTCTCCTCATTCCTTTACAAATTGTCTCTGGCTGTTTTCATAATGTAACGTGAGAGCTGAATACTTGCACAGGGACCTCATACCTTTCAAAGCCTAAAATACTTACTATATGAGCGTTTACAGAGAAAGTGTGTCAATACCAACAAAAACTGAAAAGAAAATAAGACCTAGTTATCCATTACCACACATCTTCTACCTTTCAGCATTGACACATTTGTAAATGAGGGCAACATTGGTTTGTGCATTGTTGCAATTAAATGACAAGTCCTAGGCATTTTGATTTATATGTCATTTCAATTGGGCTTCACAGTAATGCCCCTCAATGCTCCAGATATAATTGAGGAAAACAAAGAAAGAGAGGACATAAAAGAAAATGAGTAGAAGGAAACAGAAATTTTATCCTAACCTATCTTCTAGAAAAAAAAACAAAAAACATCCTCTTCCCTTATTGGACAATTGTCTAATTATGTGTCCACAAAAAAATAATTTTGTCCATGAGTCACACCCAAGCTTCATTCTTTAAAGATTGAATTCAGGGAATGAAAGGGGAAAGTATGGCACTCAGAGACCTCTTATTGTGCATGTATCCTTCGCATAAAATTTATTCCAGTGATTCAAACCTTGGGGGTAGCTGAGTGCCTACAAATTAAGCAGAGTTTTAAGAAGAAGATTATGAAAAGTAATTCTTGCTTTTTTGTTTGTCATCACAATATGAAACCTCAAACACTGTTTTTCCCATCAAATAATAAGTATTATATTACCTAGAATAATGGACAGATTAAGCATGGTCAAAATATATGCTTATTTATGGTAATTAGGCATTGCTTCTATGTAAAACTAAAATCTGCATTAAAAAAAAACAGAACATAGAGTTAATTATCTGGATTATCTGATGTCTGGTCTAATCATTGTGGGGCTTTTATAAACATTTAAGTGACTGAATGTCTAAATGTTTCTTTAGACTTTTAACTTTTGTGTGTATATAAAACACCTCTACGGAATTTCAATCCTATGGTAAAAACTTATTTTATATGCTTTTTAAATTTCATTTTCCTCAAAATAGCACACAGACAAAGAAACTAAAGCTAAAATCATAAAGACAGTGAGATTGGTCATTGAGAATTCAACAACCACAAAAAAAATAAATCTAGTTGTAAAATATGCTCTATTTTTACTACTTATGTTCAGTTGTTTAAAAACACATTATTAAACTCCTCCTCCAGTTTTAAATATGAACTTGTTACCCATACATATCAATAAATTCTTACTTGTTATGTGAGCAATAACAAAATTATCATTCACTTTTTAAGTAAATCCACTATTAAAGTCTAAAACACTTATTAACTATGTGATAAGAGGTTTCTCTTTCACTGTTTGGCTTGTTTATTCAATAAACACTCATTCATGCCGGTATCTCAACTATGTTTCAACAATTATTCACAGATACATGCCTCTAACCAGACTTCTTCCACAATTACATCTAAACGCTGAACAGTGTTATGTGAGTATTTCACAAAATACCAACATCTTTATGCTTTAAGCCAAACTTAAACTTTTAGTTCTGTTTTCTCTAATGCAAGGGAAAACACCAGCCACTGTACAGAGACCTAGGAGACCTCTTTAACTTACCAAATTCATTAATTTGGTAAAATTATCTCTCAGATTTATTTCATAGTTATGGTTCACCTATAAAAAATTAAGTGATTTTTCATTATTTCTCACTTAGACTTTTTGAAATAGGTTCTTATATGCAGTTTCCAGTCTTGCATTCTTTGAATGGTTCTGTCTCACTGTTGGTTGCTTAAAAGGCACATTTAATTGTGTTATTTCCTGACAAGGTATATCATTACTTTAGTTTCTTTAAGTCTTTTATGCTTGCCTTCCCAGACTCCTCTTTAAAAAAAAAAAGATTTTTATTGATTACAGAGAGGAAGGGAGAGAGAGAAAGAGAGACAGAAAGAGAGGAGGAATATCAATGATCAGAATTATTGATTAGATGCCTCCCGCATGCCCCCCACTGGGGGGTCAAGTCTGCAATCAAACTGTTATCTCTTGGTTCATAGGTCAGTGCTCACCCACTGAGCAAGACTGGCCTGGCCAGACTCCTCTTCATCCATTTTGCACTGTGCACCCTTTACTGCGGTTATTCTCAGTTATTACAGTTCTTGGTAGGTGCCAGGTGCTCTCACCTATGTGAGCCTTTGCTTAAACACTCTTCTCTGGCTCCCTATCCCACCTTTTACCTTAAGATCTGAAAGTCAGCTCATACCACTCCTTAATCCTTGCAGGGCATGTTACATGCTCTTCCTTTATATAAAAACACTTATTAAATACTTAATTAAAAAAAATATCTTGTCAATTGAGCATCCCCATGACTTCCTCTTTTGAGAGCTTTACTGCACAGCAAGGGAGAAGCCAAAAACCTCATTTGCCAGATATTTTTCTCCTTTACAGTACTTGTTTAAAGTTTTTCCAATAAGATTTCTTTTTTTTTTTAAATTCGGAAAGTAGAAAAGAAAGAAGAGTCATAATTCTCCTGGGACAGTTGTGGCAAGATGTGTGGAACTTCCCAAAGAGCTTCTAAGAATCACCCACATTGCTGCTGCAGACAGTGTTGATGAAAATTTCTTTAGAGATTCTCTAGCAGTTTTGCAGTGAGCTTTTGAGGATGACCTGCTTCATTGCTTTATGGTTGATCATATGCTGCCTCTCTGTGATGGCTTGGCTCAGTGTCAGCTAATCAGGAAGTGTATCTCATAGAATTCTGTGCTCTGTTGGGTTCTGAGATGACTTTGGCTGAAGAGAAATTCAGTGAGATTTGTAATATGAATGTGAACCAGGACTCATGGATATTCTTTTTTTTATTATTATTTTTTAATTAAATCTTTATTATTCAGATTATTACATTTGCTTCTCTTTTTTCCCCTCAATAGCACCCCTCCACCCAGCTCCCACCCCTCCCTCTGCCCTTAGCTCCCTCCCATTGATCTCATCCATAGGTGTATGATTTTTGTCCAGTCTCTCCCTGTACACCCCTCACCCCTTTCCCCCTGAGAATTATCAGTCCACTCCCTTTCTGTGCTCCTGATTCTAGTATATTCACCAGTTTATTCTGTTGATCAAATTTT
>PVJN01009077.1:0-62255 GCA_004026805.1 Lasiurus borealis | reverse complement strand
TGAAGACCAAAACTGTTTTCATCATTTGCTGTTCTCACTCTCATTCCCTCATGAGTGTAATAGCTGAGTTTTCCAGAGGCGATGTGACTTACAATATTGCACCAGACCCAGTGCATAAGCAGATATGAGCATCCAGCTGTCTTCCATTAAGCCAGACACCAAAGAGCGAAAACAATACCATTGTTGCCCAGTTTTTTTTCCCTCCTTTGGAAATCATAGTTATTTTTTAGAAAAATGTGATTTTGGCTACTGGGTGTATTATTGGGTTGTGTTCAAATAAATATCTTTTTTTTTATTCTCAATTTTAATTTATAATACAGTAAAGATGGCTTGAGATAACCTATAAATATCAGTGGTCGCTGGGCTCTTCAGTGGTTGTAAAGAGGGTCAGGGAGTCCTGAGCCCCGGACATTGGCAGTGTGCTGGTCCGGAGCCGCCGTAAAGTGTCACAGGGTGTGGGAGAAGGGAAAGGACCTGTTTGGCTCCCCTGCTTCCAAGCGGGAGGAGAGCAGGCTATGGCCTCTGGCCTTGCGGGCAGTAAGACGAGGCTGGTTTGCACTGCGTCCGTGTGTGGCTGTAGTCTCCTGTCCAGCTCCAGGAAGGCACCTGAGCCACCACCTCCTCCACTGCCCATGGCCTGGAGGGTGGGGCAGCTCGGGAGGAGGCAGTGGAGCCCTCAGCGGGCACCTGCAGGCCTCTCCTCATCTGACCTTGCTGCCTGGGCTATCTGACAGCTGGAGCTTCTGGCATATCTTTGCTGAAATCCCATGTTGGATTCCCCCATAGGGCAGGGCACCGAGGCCCCTCAGTCCTGGGGATGAGGCTCCGCACTGTGGTGAAGCGCGTGGATTTTTGCATGAATAATCCAGGCACTCCTACCTCCTGTCTTCCTGTGCTGGTCGTTTATCTTCCCCGATCCGTCTTGATCAGTAAGTAGAGACAATGACATCAACCTCATAGGCTGGCTGAAGAGATTAAAGGAGGGAGGCTATGTAAAGTATGTAGTATAGGGCCAGGCACATGGCAAGGCCTCGCGTGACAGTGATTAGCATAGCGTTCGGCCCCATGGGATGAAACCATGGCAGGCAAATTTCAGCTCAACGAGAGAGCGTACATTAAGGCATTAGCATAGTGCTTGGCATCTAATAATCACTTGATAAGTGGTAATTGCTGTTACTGATGTGATTATTTTAAGAATGAATGAAGCAGTTGTATCATGTAGAGCCTGCTTATGCTTAGAGCTGTCCTCTAAATAAATTTGTTTGTTAGTTCATTCATTTATTTATTCAACAAACATATTGAATGCCTCCAATGTACCATTCTTTTTGGTTAATCATTACCCTAGGATATTTTTCCCATTGATTTTTTTTAATTTTTTAATATATATTTTTTATTGTTGATAGTATTACAGATGTCTCCCATTTTCTGCCCCCTTCATAGATTTTTTTAGAGAAAGTAGAAGGGAGACAGGGAGGGAGGAAGAAAGAGAGAGAGAGAGAGAGAGAGAGAGAGAGAGAGAGAGAGAGAGAGAGAGAGAGAAAGAGAGAGAGAGAGAGATGTGAGAAAGACACATCTGACCAGGGCCAGGATCAAACCTGTAACCCAGGTACCTACTCTTGACTAGGATTCAAAATTGATTAAAAAAAAATGGGAGAGCCCTAACTGGTTTGGCTCAGTGGATAGAGCGTCGGCCAGAGGACTCAACGGTCCCAGGTTCTATTCCAGTCAAGGGCATGTATCTTGGTTATGGGCACATCCCCAGTAGGGGGCGTGCAGGAGGCAGCTGATCAATGTTTCTCTCTCATCGATGTTTCTTACTCTCTATTCCTCTCCCTTCCTCGCTGTAAAAAATCAATAAAATATATTTAAAAAAATAAATAAATGAATTAATCAATGAATGAATGGGAGAATGTAGGTAAAGAGAGGGCAATCAGCCATGGGATGCTGCAGAAGGGAACGAGGCATGGGGTAAACCAGAGCAGGACTCAGGGACGTCTGAGCCACTCCCCTGTCTGGTGGCTTACATAACTGTGTTCTGGGAGGACAGTAACACTGTACAAGGTAAGAACTGATATTCTACAATGGCATCCAGGCTCTCAAGAGCACGTAGTGTGAGCAGTTCCTTATGCACATGGAGAAACTGAGGTCCTGTTTCCAAGCCAAGAACCTGATACTGTTCTCTTTAATGCTGAAGATCCCCAAAGAACTCTGGTGTAGGTGGGAGGATGCAGGAAAAGGGAAGCACGATGAAGTTTGGTCATTTTGGCGGCAGCCAGATCCATTACTCAAGGAGAAGAAATATGTTGGGCACAAAGTATCCAGCATAGGCCTGTGAGGGTGCAGGAGGGAGACAGCACAGTCACGTGGTTAAGAACAATGGTTACGCCCTCAGGTCTTATCACTAAATATGTGACCTGGGCCAGTCTTTTTAGTTCCCCAAGGTTCGGAGATCTCAAGTGGAAAACGGGTTGTCGCTGGAAATTATATTTAGCCACTAGGAAGAAAACATTATGCCAATAGTGACTTGAACAAATTAGGGTGTTTTTTTTTTCTTATTTATGTCAGTGAATAGTCAGAACAAGGCTTCTATGGCGGTTGTACCATCTCACAGGCTCCTTCTGCCTCTTTTTATTTTTCTCTGCCATCCTTAATGCATGGCTGCTTTCCTCTTTCTGAGTGCATGCTTAGAAGATGGCTGCTCCAGCTCCAACCTTCACATCCACGTTTCTTGCAGGAATATAGAGAACACATGGAAGGAAAAAGGCTACCTGTTAACTGAGTTAGTCCTCTTTTAAAGAATGCTTCCAGAAACCCTGCGCACAGACTTCTTACCTCTCGTGGCCAGAACTTGGCCATCTGGCCATGTCTACCTGCAAGAGATTTTGGGAGGTAGAATGTTTGTCTGGATGCTTTGCTGCTCCTAATGTAACTGGAGTTTGCTTAGTCAGAGAGGGACGGTGGGTATTGAATAGGTAACTAGCCGTCTTTGCCATAGGAGTCAGGTAATAGTACCTACCCCCTTAGGGTTTGTAAGGATTAAATGAGATGATGAGTATAAAGCACTTAGCTCAGTGCTTGAGCATGTGGAGAGTTTATCCAAGAGAACATGGTAATCCCTACCCTCAGTCAATGTGTCCTTCTACTGAGGACTCAGATGCCTAATAGAATAACGACATAATAATATACAAGAAGACAAATGTAGAATTCAGTCACTTTGCAGGGTCATCTCTGCCAGTCCTTCTTCCCTCCTGGCCCCTCAGGACTGTGCAACAAAATATCACATTACCTGACCCTTGCTGAGCATGTCTCATGGAGATTCTTCCTTATTGCTCTACATGCATGATCTCATTTGGCCCTTAAATACAGTCCGTTGTGGATGGATGATATAAAGTTGGTTCCTTGGTGGGGAAACTGAGGCTCTGAGGTAAGCCACTTGCCTGAGGCTCTGAACCACACTTAGTAGGGCCTGGTTGAGTAGGAATCCAGGTCTGTGGGAGTATCAACCTGTGTCATGCACTGGCCTAGACTCTGCCCAGCGCTAGGACCTCAGACAAGTCCTGTCCCTTCTCGGGGTCCTGGTCTCCTCATCAATGAAACACATTGGACTGGATGAGCTAGAAGGTAGTTTTTGGCTCTGACAATGCAGGGCTGCCTCTCCTATGAACTGTGAAAATAAAACTAAAAATAAAGATAAAATGGGGATTCTCATGCAGATGTAAAAATGAACACATGTTAAAGATTTCATTTAACTAATTTAATGAGGAAACAGCTGCTATATCGCTGCCAGTTCAAAGGAGAATCCAAAGAACTGGAACATTAGAAATCAGGAATATTTAAATGAATTTGCAAATTGAAACAACACTAGTCCCTTCCTGCTGCCCCTGCGCCCCCCATTGCACGGCGAAGGTGGGGTTCGGAGGCTTGGTCCCCAATGGACAGAATTCAATTACAGGTCTACAGACAAGAATTATTTTGCAGGGCTGTCAGTTACCTACCACTCACAGGGTAAAATAGTCCCCCAGCGCAGATCTGATAAATAGAAGGGAGCTGCAGACAATTCTGTTTTCCACTGAAGCATGCATTTTCCCGCAAGCCTTCCGCAGCCGTCTCTAGTCCATTCAGCTGGTCCAGTTCCCGCCCAGGTCTCCGCTGCTGCCTCCCTCAGGAGGTGCTGTCCCCTCCTCCCCGCTGCTCCACAGCCGCGTGCCCCTGTTGGGTTTGGCTTACAGTTTTGCTGCCTCCAGAGTCTTCACTGATGGATCTCACTCTCTGAGTGGGTGCAGGAGAACCAGCTGCTGGGCTGTGGAGTGTCTGAACCAGAACAGGAAGATTCTCCATCTAGTCTGCTCCCAGGGCTGGCTCCCTCTTGGCGCAGTAGCCTTGGGCAAGCCATTTGACTCTGAGTCCATCAGGAACATTCCAGAACTGCCCACATGGACTTAACTCTCTGAGAGTTGGGGAGATTTCTCTCTCTCTCTCTCTCTCTCTCTCTCTCTCTCTCTCTCTCTCTCTCTCTGTCTCTCTCTCTCTCTCTTTTAGAGGGAGATTTGGGAGGTCTCATGATAAGAGTTGAAGTATCCTGGGTTTAGTATTAAGACTTGATTTCCAGTGTTGTCTCTGTTACCAACCGTATGACTGACTATAGGCAAGTCTGCTAACCTTGGTTTGCCTGTCTGTAGAATGGGAACAATCATTCATATCTGTGGTGGACTGAAAAGCGGCCCCAGATGATGTCCCCATCAAATTCCTGGCAGCCCCCAGTGGCACTTCATTTGGAAAAAGGGTCTTTGCAGGTGTAATTAAGTTTGGGCTCTCTAGAAGAGATTATTGTGGATTATCCAAGTGGGTCCTGCATGCAGTCACATACGTCGTTATAGAGAAAGGTAGAGGGAGATTTGCCACACAGAGAAGAAGGAAGGCCACGTGAAGATGGAGGCCGAGATCAGAAGCCGCAGCCAAAGCCCAGGCGTGCTGCCGCAGGCGGGAGCTGGGAGCTGGGAGCTGGGAGGCAGGAGACAGTGGGTGGTGGGGACGTTCCCACAGCTCTCAGGGCATGACCCTGCTGAGGGCAGGCAGTGGCCTCCACAACTGTGAAAAAGTAACTTTCTTTTGTGTGAGGCGCCATGTTGGTAGAAATTGGTTAGAGCAGCTCCAGGAAACAGACACATGTCCATCCCCCTGGCCTCGCAGGTTGCTTGTGAAGCTCCAAGGAGAAAGAATGCAACAGTGCTTTACAGATGGGATGTATAAATAACTTAAGCAATATAAATATAATAGTGTAATCATTGTATAGAATAAAATTATTTTATTTATATTATTGTATGTTATGTCATATGTAATATAGTGTTATATGTAATATATAATACAAATATTACCATTTTTATATATTTTATTGTATTGTAGTATAAATAATGGTATAAATAATATTATGAACAAATGGTAAATATGCATATATCCATTCATATATTGCACGTTCACGGGGAACTGTGATAAGCCCCAATAAACAGTGGGTGAAAAATAAATGAAATAGTTTTCTTTTTCTGTTTTCTGTTTTCTTTTAAATGAACTAGTTTTCAAGTAAAAATCATGCTTGGAGCAGACATCCCCTTTGCTGTCATCTTGGGCCCTGGTCTCCTGTTGTCGGTCTGCAGGACTGAGGCTGTGGTCTCCTCCTGGCAGCTGCCTTGCCCTGGGGTGGGGGTGGGGGCGGCGGTCAGAGCATGGATCAGTGCATCCCAGGCACCAGGCACTCCACTGAAACAGCATCGCTACGGCGAGCAGGCCTTGGGCGACAGCGAGAGCAGGGCCTGTTGTTCGGTGGGCCCGTCTCCGTGAAAACCGGCGTGGCAGACAGACAGTCGGAGCGGGGTGCCGTCCCTCTCATTGGCTTTTGCTCCGATCTTTGTGGTGGGGTTTCTTCTCTCACTTGGAGTTGAGTTGGTTCTCTTTCCAAAGTCCCTCGATGTGTGCAGTTCTGTAGCTTAAGCGGGGCCAGGACTGACAGGAGCTGGGCGGCTTCTCCCCGCCCTGGACGGGGCAGCACTGTTCTCGTTGCCTCGGGCCTCAGCACTCTCTCTGTTTGTCTGAGGGTCAGCAGTTGTTAAAAACATGCCTGGCATTTCTTTTCCTTTTTTTAACACCGAGCTGGCTTTACGCCATTGCTTTGCCCCAGGACCTTCTCGGCACCTGAGTGGACACCCCTTGGCTTGGAGGGTGTGCAGGAAGCCATCGTGCGCTGTGGCTGGCGCCCAGGGGACATGCAGGGGAGCAGTGGGAGGGAAAGCTGGGGCGGCAGCTTAGAATGGAGACAGGGCGCGTCTGAGAACAGAGGGAAGCACCTGGAGTGTCTTCCTCTGGCAGAAGGAAGCCGCTGGGGATCCGGAGCTCTTCCCTGACACGCCGGCGCCCTGTCCTGGGGCAGCTGCCTCCTGTTCACTTAAATGTTCTTTCCTTTTGCGTTTGTTTACTCTTTGCCATCTCCGCTCCCACCGGGGAGTGTTTTCGGAAGACTAGACAGCTGTTTACATCTCCTTCCTAATGAAGGCGTGCGCTTCCTCCCTCCCTACAGGACACCTTGTAAATTGCTGTCTGCGAGGAGAGCAGCCCGGCCTGCGCGTTTCCCTGCTGTCCTCCCGGGCGGGCGCGGGGCACACAGGCCCCGAAGACGTCACGGAGCCCGTGTCCCAGGGCTGGGCCAGGGCTGGGGAGGAGCCGGGAAGGAAGACCTCATTCGCCGTGGCCAGCGGGGTCCTGCCTGCAGTCCACCTGTGGGATGACCGGCTGGTGGGAAGTCTCTGCTTGCTCCTCAGAGAGGCTCCTGGACGGAACCCGGATGCGACGAAGAGAAGGCAGGTACGGCATTTCCCTGCCCGACGTCTAACCCTGGCTGTGTGCCTGAGCTCTCCGGTCCTGTTTGCCATCACCTTGCCGGCCCTTCCTCTCTCCATCCAGAGCAGGAGTGGGGGGCAGCCGGCCCCAGGGCTGTCTGAGGTCCGTGAAGTCATTTGGTCAGGCCTGCCAAGGCGACTGAAGGTGGGACTCGAAAGTCAATAAATCTAGGAGCCTTTTTCATAGCAGCATACTTTTATATTAAGCGAATTCTCTTAAGTGAGTGATATTATACATGTCCAAATGGCCCTTGGCAGAAAAAAGGTTCCCTACCCCTAATCTACAGGATTAGACTAAGCCGTACCCGCCCACACTGCAGGGACGGTTTGTTACACGGACACTAGCATGGTTTAAAGTTGTTTCTGTGGAAGAAAGTGGGTCCTGGACAGGCATCATTGCGGGGTGATGGTGGGCGGGGGCTGGGGGTGAAGGGGAAAGAGTGGGGTAAGGCCTCCTTGACTTGAAGTAGACTAGGATGTCATCCAAGCAGATGATTTCAAAGGGACAGAAACGCCCTTGAAGGCACTCCATCCTCCCCCGCTCTGAGAGGAGGCCCTGGTTACAGCGCAGACCCATGGACAAATGCCGAGAGCGAGGTCCTGGCCAATGTCTCCGTGTTGAATCACGTGCGTTCTGGCTGTGCGTCATTTAGCCCCGTTTTTCTGATCTGCAAAGCGAGTATCTTGACAGCCATCTCTGTGTCATCAATTTGTTGTGAGAATTAAAACGGCACGGCAGGCAAAGCCCTCAGCAAAGTGCGTGGCCTGTGTAGGTGCTAAGTAAAACCTGGCGTGTGCATTGCCCTCCGCAGCCGTGGTCTCCATTGGAGAGGGAAGGAGGAGGGGGTGCAGGAGGAAGGGGTGCAGGCCTGCTGGGAGCAGCCCGAGAGGCAGAGGCCGGGCCTGGGCGAGGGCAGGGATGGAGGAGGCCCTGGCGTGTGAGACAGGACCGGGCCCCCGGAGGCGGAGGGTAAGGGAATCCAAATGTCACCATCTCCACGGTGTTGTCCTGGAAACCTTGTAAAGGTGACGATCATGGCAGTTGAGCCCTCCTCCCGTCTCAGCAGGTGCCTTCCGCCCTGGCTGGTGAGGAGGAGGAGGGCGGGAACCAGGCTCTGGCTGGGGACCAGGCAGCAAGCTGCCTCCGGGGAGCCCGTGACGCCTTCGGCAGCCCGGCGCAGAGCGGTGCAGAGGGAGACGGTTGCGGGTGGTGCCCACGCCGGGGTTTTATGGCCGCGGCAGCCCACGCCTGCTAGTGGCTGTTTGCGGAAAGCAGTCTTGCTTGCCTTTTTACCACCAGCATCCCAGACGCTCTCTCTCCAGAGCTTGTGCCTTTGCCCCGGTTCTCCCTCCCTTCTTCCCCGGTTTTTCAGTAGAAGCACAGAAACCAACAAAAGCACATGACACATACCACATACATGTGCCCATACAGATCCTGTGTGACCCACCTCCTCCTGAACCCCTTGGGCCCCACGCAGAGTGGACAGGGGAGCAGGTCTCGGGCCCATTTCGGCACACCCCTCACAGCTCAGCCCCTTCCTGACCTTCTGTCTGCTCCCTCTACCTTTCCTCCAAAGACTGGCTAAAAATGGAGACACAGCAATGGTCAGCTTGGCCATCTAAGCCTCAGTCCACACGCATTTCGTCTGCTTTTACAGATACAAGGAGGCCCAGCTGGCTTATCACCAAGAACAATCCTGGTTACAATCTAATTGGAGACCTGGGACCCACCCACGATGGGGGGGGGATGTGCTAAGCCAGAACCTCAGTCTTCCCTGCGCCTTCTGGGCTGTGCAGCTTTGCATCTGTCCCTGCCCCTTTCTAGGTGTTTGTCCGCCCATCTAAACAGTAAAGGTTTAGATTCGAGCTCCATGTCCCCGTCCAGCCTCAGCGTGCTGCCGTTCGGTTGAATTTGTTGTCTTGTTTTCCCCAAGCCCCGCCACTCTCCCGTTAGAGTGAAGCGTGGCTGGTAAAGGCCCACACGGCAGTGCCTTTCATCGGCACCTGCTCCGGCAGCGTCTGCAGCCCCCAGCCAGGCCCTTCAAGCTATTTCAGGGGTCCCCAGAGAGAGTCCCATATGCGCTAACAAATAAATCTGGTCAGCTATTACCGGGCATCTGCCATTTCCCCCCATGCGCTGCTGTATTCAGGGGCTGGGGGACGTTATTTTGTTAATTGCCCCAGGGCCCAGGGGTGAGCCACCTCCCGCCAGGCCCTGGAATTTCCTCAGATCCCCATGGCCTCCAAGCCCTGTGCTGTCACTGTCCCCACCGGGCCCCACCGGGCCCCACCAGGCCCCACTAGGCCCCACCAGGCCCCACCAGGCCCCAGAGCCACTGTAGGAATCAGCTCTCACTCTGTCAGTCACTGATTCTTCTGCCAGGGTGGTGAATGGGCCAATGGGCCATTCCTGTGTGGGGTTCTGGGGGCAGAGCAGGGGAGAACGCACCCCTTTTCATTTTGCTCTCTGCTGAGTGTGTACAGCTTTGCCTCCCCATGGCCTGTGGAGTTTTTCGTGAGAGTTCTTGCTGTGCCTTTTTATGTTTACCCTTGAGACATAAACCTGTGAGAAATGGAGCTGAGGAAAAATTGGAGTGTGGGACTTAGACTTATTTTACCTTGTACTCATAAAGGATTTGGTTAAGGGAGAACATAGAACTTGGAATGTTCACATAGAGAATTTGCTTAGGGCACACAGGAGTGTCCACAGGGAATTCTGAGCCACATCCTTCACTTCGCAAGGCTCCCGCAGGAGCTAGGGTTGCAGGGACTGTGGTAAATGGAACACGAGCATCATTTGACTCCCACGGGGGACACTAGCAGATGGAGCTACACATCATGAGCCCGGAATCTGCAGGGAACTCTCTCTCCCTTCTTCCCATTCCAAACCCAAATCCTGAAATGTGATGGTCTGCCTGGTTTAGGAGAGTAAGGTGGCAGACCTTGCCCTGAGCACCTAGTACTTGGCGTGTAGGAGACAGATAATCTGTCCATATTGATTGATTGGATGAGGGATGGAGTGTAGTAAAAGAGAGAGACACAGAGATGGAGAGAGCTGGGCTGGAGACAGAGCAAGTCTTTATTTGTCAGTCTACTGAGAACCTCTAATTATTTCCTCTCCACTTTCATTTCAGGTTTCCCATTAGAACTAAGTGACTGATTTTTCAGCATAAACACACATGGCGTGCTCCTTCCTCCTGGTGGCAGCACTGGGGGTGCAGATTCTTGGCTTCTCCTGGCAATGTGAATCAGCAAGCCCAAGATTAAGAGCCGTGCTGATGAGTTTAGTAAAAGGCATTACCTACACACAAATCCTGTCAGCTTGTCTGGCATAGATCAAACTTCAATGCCTTTTAAGCTTAGGGATGAAGTGGGCAGAAGCCACGGGAAGACAGAATTCCACTCAAACACAAAGAAGTAATTTTTAAGATAAGCTAGGTGTGGTGAGGTAGTGAGTTTGCCATTACTAGAAGTATTCAATCCAAGGCTGCATGGCGACTAGGTGAGAATGTTCTATAGGAACTTCAGCCACCAAAGGGGAATTAAACTGACCTCTAAAGTCTCTTCTAAATGTAGAAGTATATGTTTCTTAAAAAATTTTTATATACTACTATTCTCACTGTAAGTTTGGAGGAGACATCATTTTGAGTCTAACCCAGGGTTCGACTTCCTCCTTACACTCAATACGGAGATGGAAAGGGTGAAGAGAGGCTTCGTGGTCAGCAAGCCATCTAACACCATCACTTCGTCTGTCAAAAATGTGATTAAGGGATTTTAGACTGTCAACTCCAGCTTACTTTTTCTTTTTCATGTCAACTTTCAAATGGAGATCCCCTCTCTCTTAATGACCCATTCATTGACCGGCCTTATCATCAGTAAGATGTCTACTTCCTTCACACTAGAGTGTAAGAGAGGCTTCGTGGTCAACAGGCCATCTAACACTGTGATCAATGTAGCATAGGTCTGTAATAGCAGTGCACATGTCTGTTTGATATAATGGTGCACCCTGAGCTCCTAGAATAGAGTGTGGCACATAGAGGATAGACCATGAGTTCATTGAACCAACATATGGGTTGGTTGAACACTGGATCTCTCCATTTAAGTTACAGAACACTGACTACTATAAATTCAAGGACATAGGTCCTCAGATCGATGTCAGAGATAGGGTAAATACTTCCCACCACGTTTTAGTCCTTGACCTAGATCATCAACTTCATCTCAAGACTGATTCAAAGCCAAGTTAAAAAGACATATAGGCATATGCTCAAATGCCAAATCTTCTGAACTCAAGGGTCCTGATGCATTTGGTAGCAATGTAAACAAAACATTAGTGCATTTGGTTTTGCGTGGCTGGGCTGGTAAATGGCCATATTTCCAAGTAGTGTGCCTTTGAGACTATTACCTGCAGAGGGACTAGTGACCCCTTTTGAGGATAGAGGACTGTGCTGATGAGGCGAAGTTAGCGGGTTGTCTTCATTTACAATCTCTTAGGGATGACTTCTTTCATGATTGCTTTAAACCTGGCCAGCTCTCTTGTAGGTGTATTCTTTGATTCCAAAAGGATAGGCTGAGAGAGTAGCAATGATTGCATATCCTCCATTCAGGTGACAATCTAGACCAGCGGTGGCCAACCGGTGGCCCACTGACCACTGGCGGTCCATGAGGTAGGAAAGGTTGGCGACCGCTGAGCTAGACTATGATACAGTCACTGTTTTTAGGGATTTTTAACCCAGTTGGATCCTCCCTGCAGCGAGGTTGTCCTTTCACAGGTTCCACATCACATCCCTTCTCCAGGTTCCCTCTACGGCCCTTACACAATCTCACTCTGAAGATGCTCAGTTCTCTCCTGCTTCTTTTTGCACTTGGTGAGCTTCAGCACCACATTGGGAAGATGGATTCCATCATGCTCGCTCCATCCCTTGCCTCTCGTGATACCTTCAAGCTTATCCTTCTAGAGAACTTTCCTCCTCCCTCACTTTCTCAGGGAAGGAGAAAGTCTTTCTTCTGGTCAAGGTAATATCTTTGCCTGCCTTTCGATCCTATCCTACATTGCTCCCCAGTGAACCTAGTTCTGTCACTCATCCACTTGATGGCCGTATCCTCGATCGCTACCTCCATCACACTCATTCTTTCTCTTCAGTATATAAACATGACCAGTCCCACATTCCCCCAGAGCTACAGTCTGCTTTCTTTCCTCCCCTTAATGGCCAGTTTTCCTCAGAAGCAGACACTGGTCTTCAGCATTTTTATCACAGAACCAATTTTTTCCTCTATCAATGTAATACCCTCTCCTCCTTACAGACTGGACTTGCGCCTGCTAACTGGCATTGACCTCTGTGTTTCCAGTGGGTATTTCCTGCCTTTTCCTTTTCAACCTCTTTGTGGCATTTGCCGGTGACTGTCTCCCTTGATTTCCTAGGTTTCCTCCTGTCTGTCCAGAAGTCTTTCTTAATCAGGGGTCCTCACCTCAGGCAGACATACAGAAAGTGGTTTAGGGGCTATTTTCTCAATCCCCCCATGGAAAGTACAAAATTCGGATCATTGTGGGTGTTTAGGCGAGACATTAAATCCTTACATATGGCAAATGCCTTAGGAGGAGCATGTTTAATTTTCTCCGTGCCTGGGAAAAGAGTGTCCTGATCCCTGCTTTCTTCATGGGCTTCTCTCGTTTTTCTTCCCTCTCACTCTGATGCTGTTATTCTTCTAACCCAGTGGTTCTCAACCATAAAATAATTTTATGGTTGGGGGTCACCACAACATGAGGAACTGTATTAAAGGGACATGGCATTAGGAAGGTTGAGAACCACTGTTCTAACCCTAACCAGTCTCCGGGTGACCCTTGCTAAACCTGTGTCAGGAACCACTTTACAATCTGATGGCTCTGAAAACAAAACTCTAAACCACACCTCTGTGCTGAATATCCCTTTCTGTCTGTGTGCTTGCTGGCCAGCTCTCCCTAGATCCCCCAATGGACTCAAAGGCAACATTCAAAGTAAACTCACCATCTTTCCCCCAGAACCCCCTGTTCTCCCAGGTGGTAGCATTATTTGCCCAGATACCCTGGCCGTATGTGGGAGTCCTTTACACTCTTCTGTCCCATATGTCCTTCCCCAGTTCACTAAATTCCTTAGTACTTCTTCCTTGATATCAAGATTCTTCCTTGATATCTTGTGATTTAATATTTTATCTAAATTTAATTGAGGTCCTTAATCCCTAGATTCCAATCTGTTAGAAGCTTCCCAAGGGTCTCCTTATTTCAAAGTACACCTCCTTCCTCCTTTCCACTCCCCCCCCCAAAAAAAAACATAGTTATTAAACTGATATTCAAATATGACTATGCTTCTCTCTGCTTAAATATTCCCCAAATCCTCCCCTCACCCACTGCCCTATCAATGCTGTAATCTGTTAGGGTGCATTCTGAGCTCCTCATTTGGTATATAAGGTCATCCAGGTTTAGACTGTGCCCCATCTCTTGCTTCATAGTCTTCCTATACAGCGTTTATTCCAGCTCTTTCATATGCTTACCTATTGCCTCCCTCTTCCCTGGGTAATACTTATAGGTATGATTTCACCAGTTTTATTGAGATACTAGAGGCTGGTGCATGAAATTAGTGCATGGGGGCGGGGGGACTATCCCTTAGCCCAGCCTGCACCCTCTCCAATCTGTGAACCCTTGAGGGATCCCCTACTGGGATTGGGCCTAAACAGACAGTCAGACATTCCTGTCACAATTTAGGACTGCTGGCTCCCTGTCTGCCTTCCTGATTGTCCCTAACCACTTCTGCCTGCCAGCCTGATCACACCCTAATCGCTCCCCTGCCAGCCTCGTTGCCCTCCCCTGCAGGTTTGATGGCTCCCAACTGCTCTCCCTTGTAGGCATGGTCCCTCCCAATTGCCCTCCCCTGGTGTCCTGATCACCCACAACTGCCCTCCCTTGCAGACCTGGTCCCTCCTAACTGCTCTCCCTTGCTGGCCATCTTGTGGCAGCTATCTTGTGTCCACATAAGGGCAGCCATCTTGTGTATTGGAGTGATGGTCAATTTTCATATTATTCTTTTATTAGATAGAGGCCTGGTGCATGGGTGGGGGCTGGCTGGTGTGCCCTGAAGTGTATCATGGATCAGGGTGGGGGTTCCCTTGGGGTGTGGAATGGCCTGGGCGAAGGACCTGTGGTGGTTTGCAGGCCAGCCACACACTCCCAGTGACCCAAGTGGAGGCCCTGGTATCTGAGATTTATTTATCTTCCATAATTGAAACTTTGTACCTTAAGTGGAGGCCAGGGAAGGTAGAAATCTTGGCTTCCTCCATTGCCAGGGGCAACTCAAGTCTCCTGCTCTCTCCAGCTCCATGGCCGCCACCATTTTTGTTGGGATTTATTTATCTTCTATAATTGAAACTTTGTAGCCTTGAGTGGATGCCTGGGCTGGCCAGGGTGTGTGGAAAGCTTAGCTTCCTCCATTGCTGGGGAAACTCAAGTCTCCTGCTCTCTCCATGGCTGCAGCCACTTTGTTGGGTTAATTTGCATACTCACTTCTGATTGGCTGGTGGGCATGGCTTGTGGGCTTAGCAGAGGCATGGTAAACTTGCATATTACTCTTTTATTAGATAGGATAATTGACATTTACATTTGTGTAAGTTTATGGTGTACAATGTGATGATTTGATATATGTATATATTGCAAATGACCACAACATTCAAGTAAATTATCACATCCATCCCCTCACATAGTTACAATTTGTGTGTGTGTGTTTGTGGATGTTTTCTGGGTAACTTTCACACACATAAGACAGTATTGTTAGCCATAGTCACCGTGCTGTGTGTATATTATAGCCCCACAACTTATAACTGAAAGTTTGTACCCTCCGGCCGTCATCACTTATTTATCCCTTGGCAACTACCAATCTACTTTCTGTTTCAATGAGTTCAATTTTTTTTTTACATTCCACATATAAGTTATGTCATATAGTATTTGTCTTTCTCTGTTTGACTTATTTCACTTAGTATAATGCTCTGTTTATTTATCCATGTTGTTGCAAATGGCAGGATTTTCTTCTTTCCTTTTTTATGACTGGATTACACACACACACATACACACACACACAGGCGCGTGTGCGCACAGATGCACATGCATATGCCTCCTTTATCCATTTGTCTTTCGATGGACATTAGTTGTTTCCGTGCTTGGCTATTGCGAATAATGTGTAGCAAACATGGGAGCACGGCTATCTCTTTGAGACCCTGATTTTATTTTCTGTGGATAAACACCCTGGAGTGGGATTGCTGGATCACACGGTAGTTCTACTTTAATTGTGTGAAGAAAGGCAGTACCGCTCTCCACAGTGGCTGCACCAATTTACATTCCCACCAACAGTGCCCGAGGGTTCCCTTTCCTCCGCGTTCTCACCAGCCTGCCGTTTTCTTTCATTGTGGTTTCTTTGTCTGACGCCGGCACCAGGGAACCGCTAGCCTTGTAAAATGAGTGTGGATGTGTTCTGGGACCTCTGGAAACTCTTTCCCTCTCCGGGAGAGGATTCTAGCCGGGGTGTTCTGTGCTCACTCTGTGTTGAGTTGTGTGGGAGGGAAACCATGGCATTCACCAGCCCCAGCTGCCCCCTGTGCCCTCCTCGAAGAGGCTAGACTGTGCTGGCCTCCTCAGAGCTCCAGGACCCATGAACAATGCCTAGTGTTTTGGGCCTTGGAGAATGGAGGTGCCAGTGCAGGGATCAACTTGTTTCCTTCCTAGGAGGCAGGGAGGGAGCAGTGGCCTCTCCCAGCCAGGCTGCAGCCTCTTCTCCCTTTCACTCACCCTCCCACCCTGGGAGGGGGCAGCTGGATCATGCCAGACCCCATGAGGGCTCTGAAGACCGGCAGGGCACAAGCCAGTCCCCTGGGGAAACCCCTCAGAACCGTAGGATCTGAACGTACGAACCAACTGCCTTCCTCTTCTGGATGAAGCTGGGAGCTGGGAGGTCACTTCCCGATCATGTGGTGCTGTGTCTGTCACCGTCTCCGGGGAGGGTGTCTTGAATCTTCCCACGGGCTTCCTGAATCTGGTTGCTCATCCTCCTGGGAGAGAGAGGGGGCAGGAGCATTTACATGAGTTTGATTTCTCACTAAGAGAATTCGTCCATGCATTGCTGCTGAGTCAGCGTGTTGCGGGGTGCGGAGGCCTTCAGACTTCAACATTTGCTGATGTCAACTTTCCACCTGTGCAGTCTTCTTGCTCCTGCTCCCATAACTAATTGAGATCCTCCTGCTCTAGGGTTTACCTGTATCAGACAGATACTCAGATCGTAGCGCACAGCACACTGTAGTTTCCGACTTACCTAGGGGTCTCCCCAGCCAGGCTGTGAAGGCAGTAGGAGCGGAGACAATGCTAACTTGATTTCTTCTCCCACACCTGGTGTTCAACCACAAAGACGCTGCTCAATAAGTGTGTATTTAATGTGCAGCAAGTCTTAAGTATGTTTTCAAAGGCAGATGGTAGGCTAATGGTTGTACCTGTTAGGTACCTGTTAGGAAAGAGGGAAATCTTAGATTCAGAATCACAGCCTCCCCCCTACCTTTGGGTAGCACTCCCCAGCCTCTCACCTACCTTTGGGTAATTCACTTTTGTTCCTTTGGCCTTTCCTTGTTTCTAAAGCAGGGGGAATGCTGAGTACTGTCTGAGGAAGATCACATGACAGAAAGAAAAACAACAGGCTGCGGAGGTAGCAGGGATTGTTATTTTTTCTCACATTCTGACGGTTTGAAGTTTAGCTAAATCTTCCCACCAGGGGGAACGGGTTCCGAACAAGGATATCACTTCTCTGTTTAAGTTTTCCCTACCTCGCTGCCATTCAAAGCCACAGCCGTGACTTCCGTGTTCTAGAGCTAAGAGAATAATCAAGCTAATTCTCTGCTGGAAAACAGCACCTGATGTTATGCTGTTCTTCGTTAGAGACAGAGGAAAAGGTGGCCTCCATGAGGTGTAAAGCAGATCATTCACTCCAGCAGTCTTCCAGGAGAAGCCTCGCTGGGCAGGGGCCCTGTGGGGAAGAAGTGGGCACGAATTGTGCTGGTGTTGATGCCCAAATGCCACATACAAGAGGCGTAGGTCAGAGGCCAGAGGAAGGATCCCGGGAAGACTCCAGGAAGAAGAGGATAGATGGGCATGCTGTGGAAATACAGGGTGCGCTGCGGGAAAGAATTCTCACCCATGGCGCCACCTCCGCTTGAGGGGTTTCAGGAGTAGGTCCAGGAGGCAAAGGGAAAACAAGCAGACACAGGAGATTGGATGTCTCAGGCTTAGACTTGGACGGAATAGATGCCGCAGAGGGTGTGGTCCTGTAGTTCTCCGCTGTTGAACTTTTTCATCAGGGGAGTGAGAGATCCGGTCACGCCCGAGCGATGAGGCAGTATTTGCTCTCCAGATTCTGCTGGTGTCATTCAAACCTTATCTGACCCGACTTGCAGTTTCATAGCCCCATTGTGGAACCGCGTGGGTGAACGTAATAACACTTATCTTCCCTCTCCGGGGTGTCATGGAGCATAAATGAATACATGCTAGGCAGAGCATTAATTGGGCTCTTCAGGTAAAAGGTGCTCAGTAAGTAAAATGCTAATGCTGTTATGAGCTTCCTCCTTTCTCTGTCATCCCAGGAAGCAGAAATGATGTTGACACAGCCATGCAAAACCATCTTCTTCAGCACTCTAACCTTCGGGGAGGATAAAAATACGCACAGTAATAACAACCAGGCTGGGTGTGGAGCATGAGAGAGAGGGCCTGCCCACTGGATGGTTCCCTGGGGCGGGCAGCTTTCAAACCCTATTTTAATCTTCATCAACAGAGGAAAGAGCCCCTACAAAAGCGGCCTTACAAGGTAGCAACGCGTTTGCTCTTGCAGATTAGCAGCATCATGGACCAGCCTGTGGACCGGATTGTGTTTACAATACAGCAGAAGAGACACCATTTTTTTTCTTAAAGGCACTCAGGTGGCCCCGCTAAAGTCTATCTACCGTCCCTGTGCATATGGAACTCTCTAGTCCTGTAATGAAACACTCATTTCCACCAGGGAAGGCTGGCCATCACTCTTCACGAACCTCTTGCACTTCTTCCTCTCTTTTGAGTGAGAGATACTGAACAGCTTCATTCAGGACTATCTTTTTAAAAAATATTTTGTATTGCTTTCAAAGAGGATGGGAGAGGGGGAGAGAGATAGAAACATCAACGATGAGAGAGAAGCATCGATTGATTGGCTGCCTCCCACATGCCCCCTTCTAGGGATCGGGCATGCAACCTGGGCATGTGCCCCGGCAGGAATTGAACTGCAACCTCCTGGTTCCTAGGTCCACGCTCCACCATGGAGCAGTGCCAGTTGGGCAGGACGACCTTTTTATGGTTGTTTGTGTAGCAAACAGCTTGGGAAGACAGAGATAACATCTCCCGCCGGGCCGCAGAGATTCCTTTCCTGGCCAGGAGGAAGGCTGGGTAGCTTGCTAGTTACTCCCCTGATAAGATTGGCGGTTTTCTGAGTTTGGGTTCCTCAACTGTGTCAACAACACACTGTGTCGGTTGCAAGCCCCTGGCACATCTCTGCGTTTCCCTATAGGACTCGAGGGGCAAGGGAGACAGAGGCAAGCAGGAAGTGCAAGCTGCCCGCTGTCCTTTGAGGAACAGAGCTCCTTGTCTCAGACGCCAGGGTCTGCCTCCTGCCCACATCTGCGGGATCGTGGCAGGTTTAAGTTATTATCTTAAAAATCCCATGCCCTTCCTAGTTCTTGATGACCCATTTGTTATCCAAGTAGAGAATTTAAAGGGCCCTCCAATTTCCACTCTCTCCACAACCCTGGGAGCCCCGCCCGGCCTTAAATCACTGCCTCGTTCCGGCACCCGGGAGCGGCAGTGTGGCAGCCTCCTGCCGCTCCTTCGCCTCCAGCCTCTCCACCCTCCACGTGTATCCTGCACAGTTGCCAGACCCAAGGCCCCAACGCACAGCTTTGATCCGTCCTTCCCTCCCTCCCTCCACAGCATCTAATGGCTCCCCATTGCCAGGATGAATCATCAGCTCCTTAGACACCATAAAAGCTTTCTCACCTCAGGCGTGGAGGTCCGTCTGCTGTCCTCAGCGCTAACATTCCGCGCTTAGCACTCCGTCCTCACCAAGCCAAACCACCCGCAGCCACCACACAGCCATTCTTGGCTTCAGATCCTTGTAGTACACGCTTCTTTTCCCCAAAGCGTTCCTTTCCCTCTCTGTGTCCGGCTTCGAAATTCTATCAGCTGTCCATCCCACTTGACCACGCACTTGCTCGCAATGCTCTCTCCTTTCCCACACCGACCGGCACGGCCACTTCCTCATGGCACTGTTCTTGGTTGAGTCTGTGCCACCATCTCCAGATTAGACTGATGGTTGCCAGAAGGGAGGAATGTTGGGGGCTGGGTGAAGGGACTGAGAAGTACAGATTGGTAGTTACAAAACAGTCCTGGGAATATACAGTCCAGCGTATGGAATACAGTGGTACCTCGAGATTCAAGTTTAATTCGTTCTGTAACCTTGAGGCGTGGGAAACTATGAGACCCTCGAGTCGCGGTAAACTGTTGGGTCGTGTGCAGCCGGCCAATCCTCGCGATACTCGTATCTCAACTGTTGCTTGTATTTCAAAGCAAAAATCGCTCGCTTGACGGCTCGTATCTCAAAAATCTTGTATGTTAGGGCACTCGAATCTTGAGGTACTACTGTATAGCCAACAATACTTGATAACTATATACAATGCCGGGGGGGTCCTGGAAATATCAGGGGGAACACTTTGTGAAGTTATGATCACTATGCTGTACACCTGAAACAAATACAGAATAATATTGAATATGAACTATAATAGAAAAAAATTAAAAGAGAAAAAAACAAGATAATTTATAGAACTTGCCACCTAGATTAGACAAGGTTTTTTTTTTTAAAGACCAAATTAAGAAAGGATGACAGTGTGCGCATGAGGAGGTGACGCTGCAGACTTATAGGAACGTAAGCATCTTCTGTGCAGGATTAGGTCTATGAGGAAGAGTCCGGGGGAGCTTTGTCTGTGCCTTGAATCACAATGGGTGCAGTGGAATCTCTGTCATTAAAATCTAGAGGAAGATACACAGTAAGTATTTTCAGGCATATTTACTTAGTGCTGGGTGAACTGAATCGTGTTGGGAGTTCCAGCTCCCGTCGGATCATCGCCCCAGCCCCAGAGTTTACCGAGGACTTATCCCAGCCATCTGGGTGGCAGGGGTGGGCGGTCTGGCAAGCTCTCTTCACAGTTATGTTTGAGAGGTTAGCAATAACAGTTAAAAACACACCTCCCTGAGGAGACATGTATTATTATTCCTACGATGTCACCATTGGCAGAGTCGTTTCTCTCTGCTCCCTCTGGTCGCCCTAAGTCCTCACTCATAGGTCCCTACAACATCAGCGAGGCTTGGTTTGTAAGATGAAACTCTCCCCTGGAACTTGTTTTCTGGAAGAGTCTGTATCCACTAGAATTTCCATCAACTGGCCCAGGGGCATGGCTGTTTGTATCTGAGTATTTCAAAGCCGGGTTGTATTTATAAGCACTCTTATATTCGTACTCAAGGCCCAGTGCACAAAATTCATGGGGGGTGGAGGTAGTCCCTTAGCCCAGCCTGCACTCTCTCCAATCTGGGACCCCTTGAGGGATGTCTGACCACTTGTTTAGGCCCGATCCCAGTGGCCTAAATGGGTGGTCAGACAATCCAGGACTGCTGGCTCCCAACTGTCATCCCCTGCAGGCCTGGTCACCCCCAACTGCCCTTCTCTGCTGGCCTGGTCACCCCTAATTTCCCACTTCCCACAACTGCCCTTCCCTGCAGGCCATCTTGTGGCGGACATCTTATATCCACATGGGGCAGCCATCTTTGACCAAATGAAGGCAGCCATCTTGTATCTTGGTGTGACGGTCAATTTGCATATTACTCTTTTATTAGATAGGATCTAGAGGGACACAGAGGAAGCTCTCTGCTCACTCAGAGGCCCGAGCTATGCCGGGCCTTTAACCTTGAACAAGTCTCTGAAAACCCTCGAGCCTTAGCTTTTGCATCTACAAAACAAGAATCCGATGATCACTGAGATATTTTCTAGTCCTAAAATATATGAGCAGCTGGAGTGGATGTTTGCTGTGTGAGAGTTTACTCTGAAGATGGGGAAGCAGGAAGAAGCAGGTAGACGGGGAAGTCACTCTGCCTGTTTGGGTATCAAGCTCATTGCAGTGAGCAGGGAGGTCCATGTGAGATGGGTGCATTGCCACCCAGGACAGGGAATCCTGCGTTTTCTAAATGTATGGTCCAGAGGCCAAAGAGCACCTGGGAGTAGACATTTCTGGAGGCTCTGTGATTGAGAGATGGGAACTGCTAGAAGGAGGAGAAGGGTTGTGGGGCTGGACAACACCAGCAAAGGCACAGAAGAGGGAGGTGGCAGGACTGCCCGAGCCAGATGCCCGCCATGGCAGCAGGTCCCTGAGCCCTGGCAGTGTTCCCTGCTGGTCCTCCCACTGTGGTTTCAGGTAACACGAGAACATGGGACTGAATACTGCAGAAATGTCCTGTGAGAAAGTTATTGCCTTCTCAATTCATTAAAAAAATTATTCATCTATTTTTTTTATTACAGCTGACATTTAATATTACTTTATATTAGTTTCAGGTGCACACCATAGTGGTCAGACAATTGTATAATTTATGAAGTGATTTTCCTAATAAGTCTAGTACCCATGTGATACCATATGTAATTATTACAATACTAGCAGCCCAGTGCCTGAAATTCGTGCATGGGTAGGGTCCCTAGAGACTGCCAGTTGCCAGCTGGGCCTTCCTTTGTTCTGTGCTGCCCACTGGTGGTCAGTGCACATCATAGCGAGTGGTCAAACTCCTGGTCTGTTGAACTCCTGAGGGGACAGTATCAGTGTATATAAAAGTACAGTATCTATGTATATAAAAGCCTCTTTGCATAATAGGCTTTTATATACATAAATTATTGACTATATTCCCTGTGATGTACTTTACATCCCTGTGGTTACAATTTCTTTATGATCAGGTCTCTAGATGCTGAAATAAACATATACACATATACACACACATCTCTTGATTTTTCAGTTTTCAAATTCCACCTCTACTATATTCTTAAGTACCCATATATTCATTTTTTTCCTTGAATTTTATGCTGTTCTTGAATATTCAGGCTGGTGTTGACTCTTCTTTAACCCATCTAATCGTGTCGGGGAGACTCATGTTTGTGCTAATGTATTTTTAACACCCTCAATAATTCTCTGCCACTTTTTTTTTAAATCCAAGGAAGAGCAAGTCTTAGGCTCAGAAACATCAGTGACAGTGTAACTTAAATTTAAAAACCTTGTCTTGTTCTTATATTTATGATGAGATTTCCTTCTATTTATGGCAAGCAACATGGTTTTCCTACTTATATAGTGATGCAAAGTTTCCTTTTCAAATGATTTTAAATGGAAATATGTCATTTTAAAATACTAAATACATAACAATGCAGTTGGTATAAGGGTCTAGAAAAACCTAGAATGTGATATGGAAGCGGTGATATTCTGGAAACCCTGAGGTGTTTATAAAAAGCCCGGGTTCCTTAAATGGTGATGGGAAAAAGTAAAACAAACAGTAATGAAATAAAAGGAAATAAACACTAAAAAAAAAAAAAAAAAAAATAGCCAGAGTTCCTGGAGTAAGACAGGCCTGGATTCAGACTCTGTCCTTGCTGTTTACTGGCATTAGGACCTTGAGCCTGATCTTCAGGGTTACGTGGAGGGAGGAGAACGGAGGACAGTTCTGGCTTCAGGAAGGCATTTGCAGCATTGTCGTGACGCAAACACAGCCTGCTTTATGCCTGTCACTGCCAAGACTGCCCCTTTCAGAATAGGTGTTTCCCCGGATTACTGGCCCACCCCCCCTGCAGGTCTGGGCGGTTTGTATCCACACCTCAGTTTGTGCTGATGGTGTGGGTTGAGCCCCTTCCACTCCACGGAGGGAAAGCTGTGGTGGCACGGTGGAAGAAGCATTGAACTTGAACCCGGGAGACCAACCTTTGACTGCAGGGTCTCGCCCTTATCCCGGACATTTTGGGAAAGTTATTTAACCTCCCTAACCTTTAACATCACTGTTAGTAAAACGGAGATCATTAGAGCGACTCTGCGGGATAATTGTGAGAATGGATATCAGTGGTCCAGAACGTCATTGGCCTACAGTAGGTCTTTAATAAATGGCTGACACCCCTCCTCCAGCATATATCTTGATGCGTGTCTTTGGAGTATTGGCCTATGCCATGGATGTTGTGATATTACCAGAGACAGAAATTTCTGTGTAGGCAGCTAAATTTCTCAGGGGCGAACTGTCGACTGTTAAAAACGTTCAGCATGACTGGGCAAAAGGGCATTTCAGCAAATAGTTCTGCAACCCAGTCTGGCAGATCCTTGACATTGGCATGATCTTGAGTCCACAATTCCCCCCTCCTGACTCTTGACCTATAGCAAAGAAATCCTATAGAGACATCTAAATCTATCTGTTCTGTGCTACATGTAACACTCTCACGTTCTAGACAGATTGTATATTCTCCAGTCTCTTCTAGTTACAAGGAATAAGAAATGGATTGCAAGAGAATTAACTGAGACAGGAAGTTTTCCAAGCCATGTAAGCTGAAAGGGGCAGGTGACTGATTCATGCACCTGGAGAGTCTGGGGACGATTGGCTTCAGGCATGGCTTGATCCAGGTGCTAATTGATATCATCAGGACTGATGAGTGATGGAAATGGAATCTTATCCTTGATCAGTGAAGCAGGATAAAAAATGCTGCCATAGACATGTGAGATATTAGGGCATTGGCAACTCTTCTGTAATTATCCACTGTGTGGCCATTGTCTTTCCTAGTTGGTGGCAAGAGATAGCCACTATGTCAAGAGCCAGTGAAGTATGCATGGTTGGAGATTTTACATGGTTTACTCCGTGAAGGAGAAGCTGAAAATCTGAAGCCTCAGAGAAACATCAGTGCCAGGGTACTGTCCCACGTTTAGAAGAACCGTTAAAATGCGCTGATGTGAGGGCTGGAAATGCCAAAGAGAACCTAACTATCCCCTTGATTTTATAGGAGAGAACATAGAGGCTCAGGAAAGTAAGTGAAGTCCCCCAAATCAGCCAAAAATTCAGAGTATATCTGGTGCTGTAACTCCTATTTCCTGGGTTCCAAGTGCCGATACTGTTTCCTCTGTGCCACACTGCCGGTGGCGTAGTCTCCCGCCACTGCCGAGTCTGGCTGTCCCTACCATTTAACCTAAATGCATCTGCTGAGGGTCCAGATTCCTCTGAACGCCTCTTGCCTGGTCCCAAGTGGACCTCCGCTCTGGGACACACGCCGCCGATGGAATAGGTGAGGCGTCAGCTAAACAAGGTGGAGTGGACAGAGGGAGAGCTGTTGGGAGAGAGGCACTCTCCAAGGTCCTGAGACCTCCAGCTCCTGGAAGCTCGAGAGCGGTGGGAACTGCTTTTCTGAGCCGCTTCTGGCTTACTCTCAAAACTGCCCCCACTGCCGAGACCGGTTTGGCTCAGTGGATAGAGTGTTGGCTTGAGGACTGAAAGGGATTCTGGTTGGGGGCATGTGCCGTGCTTGCGGGCACATCTCCACTGTGGGGCGTGCAGGAGGCGGCTGATTGATGTCTCTCTCTCATTGATGTTTCTGACTTTCTATCTCTCTCCCTTCCTCTCTGTAAAAAATCAATAAAGTATATTTAAAAAAATGTGCCCCCACTTACAGGGTTACCCTATTTCAGGGCAATCTGCTGTGCCTCTGCGCATCTGGGCCCTGGCTTGGCTTTGCAAAACTCTTCATAGCCCAGGTTTGCCTCTGTCTTCTTTGACTCCTGGCGCCCAGATTTGGAGGTTGATCTTTGAGGGATCGCCTTATCCATTCTTTTCCATTGGAACTGAGCAAACGAAGGCTCGGGACACTGAGAGCACAGTGATAAGGGATAGGCCTTCCCCACCTCATTCAAGAATCTTACTATGGATCTTCTACCCCCCTTTGTACCTTGGGCTGTGACGAGGTCTGTCCAATCTTGGGTCTGCCTCACGTTTTTCTCTTTTCTTGGTAGGGCCTGGCAAGGGCCGTCTGACTACGTGCCACCGTGACCCTTGGTGGCCATTGAAATTCCCAGATCTCTGGATGCGTGGCTACCTGCTCACACATGGCTGCTGCTCTTTTGGAAGCAATGCCAATAGGCGATGTAGTGGCAAGTTTGTGCATGCATCTTACAGCGGAGCCACCCGTGTGTGTGGTTAAGTTCTAAGGTCAACATATGGGCCGGGGGGTGGGACGGAAGGGAGGTAGGTTTATAGTTGTACGTGAAACACAGTTCATTCTTGTACTGCTGTTTATTGATTACTATATTACTTTCCATGCAAACAACTATTAACCTCCTTATGTCCACCCTGAATAAGTAGAAAATTCCGTGTAGTAAAAATGACCCCCCCCCAAATACTTCAACTAGTCAGCAAAGCTCACAATTGTCCCCTCTCTTCCTGTGTCTGACACAGCCGGTTTGTCCTTGAGCACTGGAACAGATGGCTCTTCCTTTGGTTAAGCCCCACATGAAACGATTGCCTTGTGTTTAGCAATGAATTAATACCAAAACATGATTGTGTCTTTCAGCAAAACAATCACAGTCATTTTGCGAGGGTGCCCAGGCTCAGAGGGGGACACGGGGAGAGAGGCTGCCTCGGGGACCAGCAGGCCAGTGTCACTCAGCCGGCGCTCATGCCAGGGGCATGCTCTTGCAGCGACACCTCTCAACTATTAACATTTTCTCTCTTTCTCTGCTGAATGCGGGCTGCTGCATTAATGGACATTAAATATGTATACCGCATAAATCTACTGTGCGAGACAAGTAATGAGAGAAAGCTAAGTCAGTCACCTAGGGGCCCACGGTCTTTTTCAAGATTTTAAAAAATTTTTAAATTATTTTTTTTCTATTTAAAAAACGTGATTTTGGGGGAGAGAGAGAGAGAGAGGGAGAGAGAGAGAAAGAGAGAGAGAGAGAGAGAGAGAGAGAGAGAGATGAGAGCAACATATCCATTTACTGGGGATCCAGCCCATAACCTGGCCATGTGCCCTGACCAGGAATCGAACTGTTAATTCCTTGGTGCATGGGACGACACCCAACCAACTGAGCCACACAGGCCAGGGCAGAACCCACAGTCTTTTTTAAAATATATTTTATTGATTTTTTACAGAGAGGAAGGGAGAGAGATAGAAAGTCAGAAACATCGATGAGAGAGAGACATCTATCAGCCACTTCCTGCACGCCCCACAGTGGAGATGTGTCCGAAACCAAGGTACATGCCCCCAACGGGAATTGAACCTGGGACCTTTCAGTCCACAAGCCGAAGCTCTATCCACTGAGCCAAACCGGTCTTGGCACCCACAGTCTTTTGATGGTTGAGGTTAACGCCTAAGAAGACAGCCACCAACTTCAGAGATTCCTCACTTGAACCCCTCAGTGCACTCTTCCCTTCCCGGCTGTGCTGAGCACTCCTCATGCCTGGGGTTGTGTCCAACGTATCCTTTTACCCCCATCCATGTGTCATATGCTGAGCACACAGTGGCCATCCCAGGCATGCTTACATGGCAGCGGCCTTACTGACGGCGTTGGAGGCCAGGGCAGGCCCTGGGGGCTTGGGACAGGAAGCCCTGGCTTCTGACCCTAGACTCTCCACGCTGCCAGCTGTCCAGTGAATGCGACGGTTCTGTTGGCTTGGCTGAACAGACTGGATACCAACGCTTAGCTTGAAGGTTTTGTGAGCACATAGACAGCGGTGCCGGGACACGGAGGTTCAGTGCTCAGCGTGTGGCAGTGGCACACGATTGGTGGCCGCTCAAACTGTTCCCACGAGTGGTGCTGGGAGCCAGGTCTGCCATGGTTCTCTCTTCGACATTTCTCTGAGCATCTGGGCTACAACGCCAGGGCTTTGGGGTCCTGTTCCTCACTTTTGCTTGTTAGCAGGGTTCTGAAACCTCACTAACTAGTAGGCCCTTCAGGGAATTCCCTTGACATTCCAGGGCCTCTGTTTCACCACTCGTTAAGAAGAAGTACTAGTAATCCATCTTCTTTCTACCTCCCTGGATTAAAAAAAATCCTCAGTCAAGGATATGTTCTTATTGATTTTTAGAAAAAGAGGAAGGGAGAGAGACACATGGATGTGAGAGAAACATAGATCAGTTGCCACCTGCACACGCCCAGACCTGGGACCATACCTGCAACCCTGGCTATGTACCCTGGCCAGGAATCAAACCCACAGCCTTCCAGTGTACAGGGCAATGCTCCATCCCGCAGAGCCCCTCGGCTGGGGCTGCCTCTCTGGGTTTTTGTTAGAAAGTTTCTCCTGTGAGAAACCATACGGGGAGGTGTTTTATAAATGCTACCGCGGAGTCCCTGGAAAGGCCTGGGTTCGAGTCCAACATCCTGCCTGCCTGGCCTGCTATGTGACCTCCAGCAAGCGAGTCTCTCTCTTCACCCACACCACCCCCTCCAGCTTCTTATAAAACACAGATGTTGCCCTAAACTGGTTTGGCTCCGTGGATAGAGCATTGGGTTCCAGGTTCGATTCTGGTCAAGGGCATGTACCTTGGTTGCGGGGACATACCTGGTGGACAGTGTGCAGGAGGCAGCTGATCGATGTTTGTCTCTCATTGATGTTTCTAACTCTCTATCCCTCTCCCTTCCTCTCTGTAAAAAATCAATAAAATATATTTAAAACACAGATATTGAATGTGAAAGCAGGTTATAATCTCTAAAATACTATTTCCATGTAAGAAGCAATTATATCATTAATTAGTAAAAGCATTAAACGCTCTATAATACCAGGGCCATTAATAACACCATCTCTCAATGGGAACTTGACCTCATGGAACTCACTGCTCATGGATTCGGGGGGGGGGTAGATTTTGTCCTGAGAGGGGAGAGGGGTTTAGGGGGACCTCACTCTGGCTTCATCCGGTCTCCCTGGGTTAGGAGTGATGTTTTCATTTTTGTTTTCCAAGGACTCAGCAGCGCGTCTAATTAATGCCATCGGAAGCATGACATTTAATTAACTAAATCACAGGTTGAGCCGACTGATAACAGATTTCGGCACCTGGCAGGCGGCGATGGTCACTCGGGCTATTTCTAAGGCGGCCTGTGATTTGATACAGGGACACCCTTTTCCACAAAAACCACGGAGTAGCCAGAGAAGGTGCTGCAGAGTGTGGATCGGGAGGGTCTCTTACCTTCCAGACCCTGCTTGGAGGGACCCGGGAACAAAGAGGAGGGATGGCAGAGAGGAAGGGGCTGCTGAACGGACTCTTCATCTTTTAAAAAGGCTTGTCGGGAATCCAGAGGCATCTGAGGACGAACTAAAGGTTCTAAATCGTCTATCCCGGGTCTCGGCCCATTCCAATCCCCACTGGCAGATGGAGCAGGGCAAACAAAGCAGGGCAGACAAGGACCTCGCAAGGGATGGGGTCTGAACTGAATTGAAGCCAGAAGGCCAGGTTAGCAGGCCCTCCAAGCAGCCAGGGGTGTGGGCGCGGGCGCCCTCTGCTGGACACCGGAGAATCGACAGCGATGCTTATCTCAACCTGCAGTGTTGAACCTTCTGGGAATTCCCAGGGTCTCTTCAGTCACTATAGACAGAACCTACCAAGTTGTCCCTCAGGTCAACTGCGCCTTGGTTTATGCACGTCTCTCTCCGTTGCCACCTTTCCCCATTATTTTCACTAAGACATGCATATCACTTTAAACTCCACCTGCAGTTCTTTTTTTCTTTTGGCCCTTTTGCAATAAACCCGCATGAAAATAACATATACGGCACCACTAACCGTATAAAGCTGGATCATATAATTTACACGTTCTTTAGAGAAGATGCAAAGAGAGGCTTGGTGAAGGAAACGTGACCAGCGACAGGGATGAGATTGCCTGCCTCCCTCTCCTCCCCTTTTCCATGCTGAGCTGTCTCCCACGCCGGGCCCCCTGGTGTGGTGGGTGACTGGGGTTTGCCCTTACACGGGACCTCAGAGGACGGCAGCACATCCTAATGGTGGGAGCGCAAGCTTGGAGACAGGTTGTGGGTTCAAATCCTTGTTTCACCCTGTGTCAGCTGTGGGACATTGGGCAAGCTGTGGGCTCTGTAGGCTCAGTGTTCTCACCTAATAGGGTGGTTGTGAGGGTTAAACATTTGAGGCAGTACTGCACGCAGCACAGTGCTGGGCACATAGCAGGTGCTCAATAAATGGCATTTGTTATTACTTCTATGATTGCATGGTTGTATTGGTTGAAGGTATTTTTGGTGGTTGTATAATAGATCTACTAGGACAAGTAAGTACAAGGCATTACCTAAACTGTTTTGTGTGTGTGTGTGTGTGTGTGTGTGTGTGTGTGTTTTTCAGTAAACATGATGATCTGACTCCCTGCAAGTGGAGGGGCATTCTAGGCAGAGTGAGCTAACTGGGAGGTGGGAGCATTGAGGGGAAATATTACTTGAAGGAATGGTATGGGTGGGGGTGAGACTGGAAAGAGAGGTCGGTGCTAAAAGACAGGTGGCCTTGAATGCCGGCGTTTGGCTGCGTTCTGCGTGCAGTGGGAGTCACGGCTGACTCCTGAGTGGGGCAGTTTTCCATTTCTCTGGTGTGACGTGTTCTTCCTGCTCCTGTGATGTGAGGCAGCAAATGATTGCTGCCCCATCGCGTGTGCACGTGCATGTACACACATGAACACAACCACCGGGCAGTGCTCAGGATCCCAGTCACCTTGAGTTTGTCGCCAAGGAGCCTTGTGTTGCTCGCAGCCACGTCAGAATGAAGAAGGAGCGGGGCCTTCCTGGGGGGGCCAGTGGGGGCTCGTCCCTCCTAGATTGAGGGCCTGTTTCCTTGGGTGGAAATCTCAGGTGCGCATGCTCAGACGCCGAGGACGCTGGCTGCTTCCAGAGGGAGAGACCTCTTCCTGCCTGAGCTTTCAGGATTGTCCTAGGAATAGGGTGTCTGTCACTGTCTCACCTCCTCAGGGTGCACGACACCTCCTGATGCTGGTTCCAGATGACAGGAGCCCCGGCCTTTCTCCTGCTCTTGCTTGGCACTTGTATTTCCTGGTTTTTGGCCCTGTTTTGTTTGCTGGGTGAGCAGGCCGTGTGGCCGAGAGAAAGGAAGCAGGTGGAGGCCTGGCAGCTGTTGCAAATGGGAGCTCAGGGGAACATGGCCTTTGGGAGCTGCAGCCTGTGGCCCCATGAGGACCTCAGTGATATGATATGAAGCTGCGAGTGTCCCCGGTGAGCTTAGCAGTTGGTGGTGGCAAACTGGCAGGCCTGCAGACTACCGATGGGTAGATTTGGTTTGGCACCAGAGAGGTTTTGTGGGTTGTTGTTTTTTTTTAATATTAGGATGTGATGGCAAGATTTAATATTGGATGGTTTTCATGCCAGAATACCACTCTGGCTGCTCATAAAAACTAGACCATTTGATGGCACTGGTCTGCAGTCAACCTTGGCAGCAGTCTATAAGAAATAGGCAAGGATTTGCCCTCCTTTAAACAGGCAAGAATTCTCTGGTTTCCCACTGTCCCCACCTGGCCCTTGGACCCATTCATTTGACCAGCCTGGCCTTTTCAATATGGGTTTGTGAGCCCTGATTCAGGCTGTCCCCTCCATTTTAGGAGTAAGTGCAGTGAGGTTCAGAGAGATCCTATGGTTTACCCAAGGTCACACAGCCTCCCTCATAAGCAAAGTCTCCCCCATTTACATGATGTGATCTGAGGGTTTTTCTCACTTCCCAGTAAAAAACTGACCTCCACCCCTGCCATCTGTTTCAGAACAGTCTGCAATGGGTCCAAGAAAGAGAAATAGTTGGCCATCTACTCTGACCCCCCTTCAAATCATATCACATATTCTTTTGCTGCTTTTAGTTTCTCATAGAGTCAACCTCACTCTGTCCCTGAGGCTCAGAGGCATCACGATTGGGAACAGTGTCAGGACTGGGGACACTGTTGGGAACCCAGGCAGTGGAGCCAGAGACCCAGAATCCTCAGCTGCAGCTCAGGCTTGCAAGGTCGCAGACTGAGTCTCCTCATCGGCCAAGGGGGATTGTGACCTAGGGGGCCTGTTTTGAAAATTAAGAGAAAGGAAGAGTGGACTGTGCTTAGATGGTAGCTGTCACCTGGTGACGAACAGTAGCTCAATGTTGGAAGCTATTATCTTAGAGAGACTCGGAGCCAAAGGTGCCCCGAGAGATCACATCGTGGGACTGGCTGATTTTCAGTCAAGGCCGTAACATGCTCGTGGTCAACGCCAACGAGCGGAGAAGAAAGTAAATTTAAAGGGCTTTCCTCTCCCCCAGCATCTCCCTCTCCCTCTCCGTTTCAGTCTCGTTTCCCCAGAGGCAACCACTGTCAAGTTTCTGGCGTGTCCTTCCAGAAATGTTATTTGCAAGTAACTCGCGTCCTATGCTTTGACACAAACATAACCCGACTCGTCATGCTGTTCGGTACTCGCATTTTTATTGAACAATATGTAGCTGATCTCTTCAGGTCAACACATATGGAGCCTTCTTTTCATTTTTTACGGCTGCTTCTTTAACAAGAAGAATATACTATGGCTCATGGGTCAACCAACTTGTTGTGCAAAGATGTAATATTACAGGTTTTGTGGGTATAGGGTCTTTGTGCCATCTCCTCCCCCCTCCTTGCTCTTTTAACAATGCTTAAAAAATAGAAAGCCTGGGCAAGCCAGCGTGGCGCTGTGGTTGTGCATCAACCTATGAACCAGGAGGTCACGGTTCAATTCCCCACCTGAGTTGTGGCTCGATTCCCAGTGTGGGGTGTGCAAAAGGCAGCCTGTTCATGATTCCCTCTCATCATTGATGTTATTTTTTTTTCCATTGATGTTTTTAATCTCTTTCTCCCTTCCTTTCAGAAATTAATACAAATGCATTTAAAAAATATATAAAGACCATTCTTGTCTCACAAGCCACAGGGAAGCAGGCGGCGGGCCTGGTTTGGTTCGTGGCTGCTGCTCATCTCGCCAGTGCCCAGGGAGCGCTGTGAGGGGCTGCTGTGAACAGCGCTGCAGCAGGCGCCTCTGCACGGGCAGCGGGGCCTGTCTCAGGGCCTTTGGAGTTTCTCTGGGGGGAAACTCAAAGCAGTGAAATCACTGGGACCTATTTTTAACCCAGGACACATACTATCCCAGCCTCCTCTATTTTATTTTATTTAAACATTTTAAAAAAATATTTTTATTGATTTCAGAGGGGAAGGGAGGAGAGAGATGGAAACATCAATGATGATGGAGAATCATTGATTAGCTGCCTCCTGCCCGCCTCCTACTAGCTATTGAGCCTGCAACCTGGGCATGTGCCCTTGACTGGAATTGAACACAGGACCCTTCCATCTGTAGGCTGGTGCTCTATTCCCTGAGCCAAACCTGCCAGGGCTCCTCTATCTATTTTATAGATAGTTCGAGAAATCCAGTGAAGGAAGGGTGTACAGTCCCCACAGCAAGTCAGTGGCTGGAGCACGACCAGGATGAGGCCCCAGCACCTGCCCAGGGCGCCTTCCACTGCAGCACAGGCCCGGAACCTTGTTTTGGGACCTGGAGTTGGAGAGAGTCCAGCTGCAGAGCAGGCTGCAGGAAACCCCACACCTGAGTGCTCTCAGGCCTCTCTTCCTTTCTGCCTCTTATTCTGCTCCCTGCTGGCGGCTCCTTCCTGCTCTACGTCAGCTGCTTCCCGGCGAGGGGCTGTCCGCAATGCCTGCCAACAGCTTCCTGTGCGTCTGTGCAGCCGCGTGGCGGAGAGGAAGGGGCATGGCTCCCAAGGGAGGCTCGTGGCTGCAATGAACAGAAAGCTCAGGCACCAACATATTTACACGAAAAGGAAATCGGTCAGCTGAAACCGGTTTAGCTCAGTGGATAGAGCGTCGGCCTTCGGACTGAAGGGTCCTGGGTTCTGTTCCGGTCAGGGCCATGTACTTGGTTGCAGGCACATCCCCAGTAGGGGGTGTGCAGGAGGCAGCTGATCGATGTCTCTCTCTCATCGATGTTTCTAACTCTCTATCCCTCTCCCTTTCTCTCTGTAAAAAAAATCAATAAAATATATATTTAAAACAAGGAAATTGTTAAAGTCACAAAACCAGAAGCCCAAGCGATAGGGCAGGCTCCAGCCAACACACAGCCCGTGACTCAGTGAGTCCTTGCACCCTGGGTCTTCCCGTTTTCTGAGCGGAGACTTTCCTAGCCAACACACATCCCCTCAACAGCCAGGATTGGGTCACACACCAAGTATTGACTCGATTACTGATTAGAACAATGAGTGACCGTCACTGGCTTAGAGAAATTATCTGGGGTCGAATAGGTATTGGAACACCTACCGTTCTATCTATTAGAAGCTGCTGATTCCTCAATGCAGGCCAAGAAATTTGCAGAGAAGGGTTTGGGCTGACTTGTTTGGGGTCACATGTCCACCTCTTGGGCTCATCTCTGTGGTCAATAAGAGGGGGCGCTCTAATTGCTGAGCTTGGGGGAGGCAACTACTTCTTGTCCCATTGCTCTGGTGTAAGAATGGTGCAGGGCTGAAGAATGGAGGGAGGAGGGGGAGAATCTGCCTCCCCAATAGAAGGGCAATCCCATTTGTGTCCATAGCTGGGGGACAATCTCATCTGTGTCCATAGCCCCCCACCCTCCTGGAGATGCCAGGCTCAGAGGCCTAAGGAGAGCAGGGGCCCTGGGGTCAGAGTTAGGCCTCTTGGATGAACGTATGGGTCTGCTGTCCACTGGCTCCATCTGCTGCTTGTGTGCCTGAGGCTGTCCAATGGGATGATCACTCCTCAGCAGCTCCTCACACGTGCCCTGTGAGGGTCACACGTGCTCTGTGAGGGTCACACGTGCCCTGTGAGCATCAGTGAGAACATGTGAACACAAAGCGAGGGGCCTTCAGATGCCACACCCCAAGCGACGGGTCCTGGCTGGGGACAGGTGACTGTAGGCAGCGGAGGAGGGACTCTTCCTGGCTTCTGATCCAGTGCTGTGGGCCAGGAGAGGCCTCGGAGGAGGGGCTGGAGGGGCGAGGGGACAGCAGAGGCATCGATGCTGAGGCAGAGCTTCTGAGCGAGGCCTCCCTCTCCAGGGCCCTGCGAGAAGCTCATGCCACATTTCTCAGCTTTTCTCCTGACGTCTCTTTATCTGGCTGCCCAAGTGACTGGACTGCTGGTTCCCAGCAGATTGCTCTCTACTTCTTCCTTTTACACGATTCCTTCGTTAGCATTAAAAAGGTGTATTGAAACACACTCTGGCTTTCTGCTAATAATTTTCGTTTTTTAAGCCTCAGAGGTTACTTTTCTTTTGAATCTTTGAAATGTATTTGGGACAAACTGGAGGGTTCAAACAGCTTCACTGTGCATTTATTTCATTCATTCACACCATCTACTTATTGAGGATCTGGGCCAGGAGTTAGGAATACGAGAGTGAGAACATAGCCATGATTCTCAACAGGAGGAGCTAGTGTTCCAGTGACTTCAGTGGGCAGAAGATCACGGCTGTCCTCTTCGGCCTCAGCACTCAGTGCCTGACCTGGGGGACCTGGGCATGACTCCGGGGCCAGCCACTGAAAAGGGCAGGTGAGAAAATATTGAAGGCTAAGAGAACAACCTGAAGAAATGTGGTCCCTTCCTTTCCCACAAAGTTTTATGAAAAACAGCAGCAACTCTACCATGTCCCGGCTGTATAACCCTGAGCAAAACACGCTTATCCTTTCTTAGTCTCAGTTTACCCATCTGCAGAATGAAGCAACCTAAGGTCACTGTGAAGGTTAAATTAGACCATCCAAAGGAGACAACACGCTGGGTGGCCTCTGGGCTCAGGCTGCCTTGTTCACGGCCTGGTTCTGTTTGCTGCTAGCGCTGTGACCCTGAGTAATTCACATGACCCCCGTGCCTCAGTTTCCTGGTTGGCAGAATGGGACTAGTGATTTCCTACCTTCAGGATTGCGTTCAGCATTAAGTCAGTCATGCACAGTTCTGGGCCAGGCCCGGCATCTAGCAGTGCTCAACAAGATTTATTATTATATCTATGGAAAAGGGTTTTTCCCCCTAAATAAGATTTTCTTGTAAGGCACTGTAATGGCATCTATTATTTTTGCTGTTTACAAAAGAAGCATTGGTAGAAGATTATCACTCCCATGGGGCCTTTGAAAGCGCCACCTTGCGGGTACAGCTGTGCTGTCACTGTGTTCACATGCGTGGGGCCATGCTGTAATTGAGCCTGCAGCTCTCACACGGGGCAGTGATGGATGCCTGCAGAAACGCACAACTACCTGCTGTTATCCTACTCTGGCCAGCAGGCCCCGATTGGCCCACTGTCCGCCTGGTGGTGGCAGAGAATCACACGGTTGTGAGCAACTGCAAGGTGGCAGGGCACTGATGATGGTGGTGGTGACATCCAGTGTCCATTCCTTTGGCGCCCAGCCCGGTGACCATTGCCTCCTCTCTGGCCCCGCCCTGATCGGCCTGGCTATGATTGCTGGCCAGGCCTAGGGACCCCACCCGTGCATTAATTTCATGCACTGGGCCTTTAGTTGGTAATAACATCCCCATTTTGTAGAAGAGGAGATAGAGGTTCACAGGAAACAAGGAACTTGTCTGTGGCTACACATTTATCAAACAGCAAAGTAAAGAGTGGGATGCAGATCTACCTGACACCAGATCCCCTGTCCGTGACCTTAAGAGAAGACTGACCACTTGTCCCATTCGGTAGTAACACTGACGCATGTTGGAGGGATTAATTTTTCAGCCCAAGTGGATGCTCACCTCGCACGCTTTAAGCATAAGACCCTCTGTATACAAAGCCCATCAAATGTGATGCTCTTAGCAATTCACTTGCAGAGGCAGAGCGAGAACCCTCAGGGGAGGGCAGGGGTGTCATTGTTATGAGGAAGGAGGCTTCGGCTGTCAGGCCAGATATGGAGACAGAGTAATCTCTCCCCCAATGTCAGGGAGAGGTGAGGGATTGGCCTGACTGAGCAGCATTCGCAGGTCCCGAGGCTGTGCTTCTGGCGCAGTTTGACTCAGCAATCTCCAGAGAGATCGGACTGGCCTGGCTTGTCATAACTTCACACATTTGCAGGACCTCAGCTTGGAAGACGCTACAGAGGTCATCCAGACCCATTTTATGTTGGAATATATGCATTAAAAAAAAATATATATATATATACTTTTTATTGATTTCAGAAAGATAAGGAAAGGGAGAGCTATGGGAACATCAATGATGAGAGAGAATCATTGACCAGCTGCCTCCTGCATGCCATCCCACTGGGTTTGGAGCATGCAACCCTAGGCATGTGCCCTGACCAGGAATTGAACCATGACCTCCTGGTTCATAAGTTGCCGCTCAACCACTGAGCCACACCAGGTGGGCGGGGATCTTTTTTTTTATAAAACCCCCAACAGGGACCTTCTGCTGGAAGATTTCTAGTGATGACAAATTCTGTACCCTCTATAATAGTGCTTTTCATATTTATTAAAAGTTTCTTTCTATGAAGTTAAGTCTATATACATGTTTGTTCCAGTCTTCATTGTTTTGTCTACTGGAGCGCTGTGTCATCTCTGCTGTTTACCTCACCCCTTCAAACTGTGTTGTGGTAAATATGTTCCCACCAGGTTGTCACTCCTTACTTACAAATATCCCCATTTGCCTAATGTGTCCTGGATAGGAGGGTTCCTAGGTTCCAACCACCTGTGCTGGTTTTTACCCACCTGCCTCTTCTCTCCTCATCCATTTCCACTGTTCTCTGTCCTGCCCCCGCTTTGAGAAGTTGGTCGCTCTGGGCTACTTCCCCCCGGGCTCTTTTGCTGACTTACTGGTATACCATATGGATCAGGCCAATGGGAAGTAGAGGGTGATTGGAAGGGGAAGGAGAGAGGACCGGGTCCTTTGTCTTACTCTTCCTGCTCCACATGACTCTCAACCTTCAGCCTATGACTGCGACCCTCCATCCTGTAGCTCCTGCTGTGGTCCCTCCAGCGTGGAACCTGATAACACCACGCTCTCCCCTTCCCTTTCCGCCTGTGGAGTTCACACTTTCCCTGCTGCTCTTCTCCCAGCCTCAGCATCCCTCGATTATCACTTAACCCCACCTGTGCTTCTATCAATGTAGACAGTCCTCAGCTGACAATGGTTCGACATACTTTTTGACCTGATGATGGTGCAAAAGCAATATGCGTTCAGTAGAAACCATACTTCGAATTTTGATCTTTCCTGGGCTAGCGGTATGTGGTATGATACTCTCTTGTGTTGCTGGGCAACGGCTGTGACACTGCCCAACTGTAGGCTAATGTGAGTGTTCTGGACACGTTTAAGGTAGATTAGGCTACACGCTGACATTTGGTAGGGTAGGTGTATTAAATGCATTTTTGATGAAACTGTCAACATATGATGGGTGTATTGGGACATAACCCCGTCCTAAGCTGAGGAGCATCTATAAACCCTTCATGAAAGTCTCCATTGTGGTGAATTCTGTTCTTGCAGTGACCCTGAACCGAGGCGCTATCTCATTGACACTGCTAAATTTGCTCATTGCACGCTATTGCTTTGGTTATTATTGTTGATGATTTCTCAGATATCAGGCCTAGTACAATTGCCAAGATCACTGTATAATAAATATGCTGATGGCCAGTGGCACACATGTTGGTCCACCCTGAGTTTGTGGTTAACTAAAATCGCTAGGTCATTTTTATGAGGTCAAGTGTCAAGTCTATCTTTGGAACCAGGTTACCTGGATTCACATCTTGGTTCTATAGTAAATAAGCAAGTTACCAAATTACGTATCTATTCCTCAATTTCTTTCTCTGTAAATTGAGATGATAATAGTATTCATCTCGAAAGAACTGTTGTGAAGATTAGAACAGTGCCCAATGAGTAGTAATAAATGTTACCTTCACCATCAAGATAATCATCTTATATATACACAATTGAGCATTTTAATGTAAATGTTCATTTTTACTTGTGTTTTTTCCTTCCTTTACCAGTACGCGATTCTGAATGCCATTGGTGGTGTAATCAGGATACTGTACCTTAATGCTTAGTTACACAAAGTATAGGCAACAGGTCAACAGTGTAAACATCACCTGAGAGTTGATGAGAAATTAGGAATCACAAATCCCTCTCTAGATGCACTGAATCAGAACCTGCTTGTTAACAAGGTCCCGGGAGACGTGTGTACATTGAATTTGAGAAGCTCTCTTCTGCCAGGTCTATTGATTCTGAATCATTGCCCTTTGCGGGGATGGAGACCGTCTCACACCTCTGACAGGGCAGATGCTCCGGTCCCCACTTTTAAAGTCACCTGATACACAAGTGCTGTAGCTCAGCGGCCAGGCAGCCCTTCTAGGGCTACAACTGTCCGGGAAGAACTGTGAGGTCGTGTTTTCACTAGTGGGATGTGGAGTCTTGGTAGGTTTTGGATTCTACTCTATCACTTTTTAAAAAATAACATTTTTATTGACTTCAGAGAGAAAAGAGAGGGAGGGAAAGATGGAAACATCAATGATGAGAGACAATCATTGATCATAGGACTCCTGCATGCCCCACCCTGGGAATCGAGTGTGCAACCCAGGCATCTGCCCAGACCCGGAATCGAATGATCACCTGTTAGTTCATAGCCTGATGCTCAACCACTGAGCAAATACCAGCCTGGCACTACCACTTTCTCTATAGACGTGTGTGTGTGTTCACATTTAAATGCACATATGACAAACGTACTTACCTGGAAGGTCAGCTGTGTGGATTAAGTGAGACAACCTCGTGAAGCGTTTAGTGTGCAGCCAGGCACACGGATATTGACATCCTTTCTCTTCCCCGTGAGTCACATGATTCATGTCTAAAGGGTAACCCACTTCCTGAAGGAAAAACTCTATTTGACATCACACGAAAGTTTGCTTCCAACGGATCTGGAAGATTGGGTTCATTTGAAAGCGGCAGCAAACGCATCTGCTCATCAACGTCACTGCTCATTTCTCTGGCCACATGTTCCTGCGTATAAATTGTATCTGACCAGATAACTGTAAATGGAAGCGTAATGTCATTAAGACGTAAGGGAAAGATCACCGGTGTATAAGTTTGAATGAAACACGTTGGCATACAGATAAGTGTGTGTACTGTGGTGAAAGTCCAAAAGAGGATAATGCTGAGGTTGCTGATTAATCTCGACAGCAATTAAAATGCACCAATAATAGAGGAAGTGAGGTGGCTTTCTGTGATCGATAGCTGAAAATGTCAGTCCCGGGCTCATCCCAGGGCAGCGGGGAGGACAGCAGAGCGCTGGCCTTTCCTCCCTCAGGGAGCAGGTGGCAGTGCAGAGCAGAAGCCACACTGTCTGGGGTCCAGGGCCATCTTCTGCCACTTGATGCCATGACTGGGAACAAGTTACCCCACCTTTCCCTAGGGCTCAGATTTCCTAACTGCAAGGTATGGGCGACGATGATTATTTTATTGGAGGGGTGCATTCCTGAAGACCCTGTATGCTTCAAAAACGTGCATTTTTAAAAATATATATTTTATTGATTTTTTACAGAGAAGAAGGGAGAGGGATAGAGAGTTAGAAACATTGATGAGAGAGACATCAATCAGCCGCCTCCTGTACACCCCCTACTGGGGATGTGCCCACAACCAGGATACATGCCCTTGATCGGAATCGAACCTGAGACCCTTCAGTCCACAGGCCGATGCTCTATCCATTGAGCCAAACCGGTTTCGGCAAAAAACGTGCATTTGAAAAGCCATCTTCCAGCAGGACTGATAAAGAAGGGGGAGGGTATTTCTCTGTCAGTGATGTTGTGATTTCTAAGAAATGCACATATGGCTTTCATCCGTTTTCAGCCCAGAACTCCTAAAACCTTTGGAATTCCCTCAGGAAGAGAGAAGGCATCAATGTCTTTTGTTCCATTAACGAGGTGACTTTAGGGTCCCACCTAAAGATGGGCTGCTTGTCAGTGGAGTCAGCCATGTGACTGGAGGGTTGGGATTTTCAGTACCAACCCCCTACCCTCTGGGAAGGGAAGAGGGAGTGGAGTTTGAATTAATTGGCAATAGCTAATGACTTAATCAATCAGGCCTGTGTAAGGAGTCCTCTATAAAACCCCAAAGCACAGGGTTCAGAGAGTTTCTAGGCTGGTGAACCCACGGAGGTGCTGGGAGCATGGTGTGCCTGGAGCGGGGAAGGGAGCCCCTCATTTCCATGCGCTCTGCCCTATGCACCTCTTCCATGTACCATTGTTGGAGAGCCCGTGGCAGTGTGTGGAGAAAGGCAAAGTACATAGCAGACTACGAAAGCCCTTTGATGTCCAAAAAGGGAGAGTTTGGGTTTTCTCCGTGAAATCCATTCCTTCTTTTGATAGCCCATCTCTGAGCTGTCTCTAATGCATGCCCTCCCCCCCCTTTTTTTTATCTACGACGTAACACACATTCTTCTCTAAAAATATCCTAGTCCCTGACCCACCCAAACCCCTCATTCCCATGACAGCCTGGGTATTCTTGGGCATCTGTTCCATCCATGTACAGGTCTTTGAAATTGGTCTCTCTTAATGGTTCCACAGAAGAGCCTTCAAGTTTTGAGATCTGAGAGCTCCTTTATCCAAGGCCTTCCCTTGAGGAAAATGGGTATCATGCCAAGGAACAAAGGGTTTTGATGCTATTTGCACATTCCTTCCAGATTAAAGACCGTGATTTCTCTTTTCTTCGTCATTTCAGTCAAATCGCCCTCGATTTTTTCCTTTCTCTGGTTTGCCTTGGCTTCGGCCTAATGTTCCAAAGTCTGGCCATCGCTCACAAGGTCTTGGAGACCAACGTAAGTATCACTTCTTTTCTTTCTACTCTTTTCTTCTCCCTTGGCTCGGCCAAATTGCACTATTTCTATGGCCGATTCTATTCCCTGCACTCCCCCCCACCCTGCCCCTCATGCTTGATTCCATAGGGTCACTATCCCCTGTCAAATCACTCCCTAAAAAGAAATGATTTTTGTTTGTTTGTTGGTTTTTAAATCTATTGTTCTCCCTCAGGAAGCAGAGGCTCCTGCAAAGCAAAATGAACCCGGACTCCAGTGCTGCCTTTCTGGCCTGGCTTCTCTTTCCCCCCTGTCTGTCAAATTTCTAGTGGAGGAATGCTTTCCGTCCCCCCCCACCCCATTCAGAAAATTTCCCAGAACAAAGGTGGGAGGAAGCCGATTGCAACCCACGGCTCCTTGTTGCCCAGCCGGATGAGGGTGATTATTAGCCCAACTCACAGGAGCTGGACCCTCGCCTTTCCAGAATGCTCAGTCAAAAACCTGGCGTAGCCGAGACCGGTTTGGCTCAGTGGATAGAGCATTGGCCTGCGGACTGAAAGGTCCTGGGTTCGACTCCGGTAGGGGGCATGTACCTTGCTTGCGGGCACATCTCCAGTGTGGGGCGTGCAGGAGGCGGCTGAACGATGTCTCTCTCTCATCGATGTTTCTGACTTTCTATCCCTCTCCCTCTCTGTGAAAAATCAATAAAATACATTAAAAAAAAAAAAAAGCCGGCATAAGGGACGGGCGCTGTGCTGAGAATCAGCGGCCCTGGGCTCTTTGCTGCCTCAACAAGCGGTGCACGTTTCTAGTTTCATTGGTCTCATCCATAAAATGGGCAGATTCATCGGCAGCACAAACAACTACTTCCTGAGCCACAGCTCAATTCCAGGCGGGTCTCAGGCTGTGATCTGGCTGGGCTGACCCCTCTAGCCTCATTGGCTTCTCTCACTCTGTTCCATCCAGAATGCGCGTTCTCCAGGATGCCAGTTCCTTTCTTCCAGCCGCCAGCCCTTCACACAGCTTCTTGCTAGACCTTCAGCGTTTCTGAGCTTAGTTGTCACGTGGACCTGGAAATCTTCCCTCACTCCTCCATCTGAGTTAGGGATCTCGTCTCTGGGGATCCCACCGCAGCCTGTATTTGGGTATTCACTTTGCATTGCCCATACTTTTTGTAATCAGTTCTTGTCTGTCTTCTCTATTACACCAAAGTTCCTTGGAGTGGAAACCATATCTTATTTATTTTTATGTTCCCAGCCTGAACAGCAATCATAAATATAAAAAGTATTTACAGGTTTCTTATTCTGTGCTGTTTTTCTAAGCACTTCATATCTCTGACCTCAATTAGAACTTGACCCTCTGAAATAGAACTTTTTTTTTGGTTTGTTTACTCCTCACCCAAGGATTTCCATTGATTTTTAGAGAGAGTGGGAGGGATGGGGAGAGACAGAGAGAAACATGGATGTGTGAGAGAGAAGGGAGACATCGCTTGCTTGCCTCCTGCACACTCCTGACTGCTTTCACCCTGCATCCGAGGTGTTTGCCCTTGACCAGAATGGAACTTGAGAACCTTCAGTCTGCAGGGCTGACACTTTATCCGCTGAGCCAAACAGGCTAGGGCAATATTTTTACTTCATTTTACACGTGGAGAGATTGGGGCTCAGGAAAGTTAGATTGTACATCACAGTCACTCAGTCAGAAAGACATAGACTGTGGATTCACACCCACCAGTCTGACACCAGTCTCTGCAATATGGCTTAGATGCAATTCAGTTAAGTGGTGACTGAATGAGTGTTTCAGTCAGCCTCAGGGATGAAAGAGCAACCCATTTGATGCTTAAGAAATGCATGATCTAACTGGGATTACACACATATAAACGTCTCACTTTCTCGAAAGGGTCTGCCCATCCTTAGAACTCCCATCCTGGCTCCATAACCCCCTTCTCAGCCCCACCCTCCAGATTTCCTCTGTAGGTTCAGTAGCCTGAACTTGACAAGGAACACCTAATGGAGTTAGATATTGCTTGGGCTTCAGACCTGTGTTCTGCCTTTTTTTTTTTTTTAAATGCAGCTCTAAACCAGTAACCAGTTAAAACAAGAAAAGTCTGGACCCCATCTGGCTTCTGGGTCCCTCTCCCAGCCGCAGGTAAGGAAGGGATAAGCAGGTGGGAAGAGGAGACAAAGACTGCTATTCCCGCCCCTTGCTTGTAATTACTACTATTAAAAAGTTACAACTGGAAGAAGCGGTTTCCAATGACCTAAAGATTAGCTGATTTTCTGCCTTTTCAGTAAACACACGTCCCTTAAGACTTGGGTAAGTCTGATGGTCAGGGGGGATGCTTGGCCCAACTAGCTGTGTGTGTCCATTTTAATTCCCGTAGGTCCCCAACCTAAACTGGAGGTGACAGTTCAGAGGTAGTAGTCTTGGTAGTTAATGAATTTGAAGTAGAAAGGAAACAAAGGAAGAGAATCAGTAATAGCAACACTTAAAAAAAAATGGAAAAAAAATGTAAATAATCCTCCTGGGAATGAACCTTAACAATCCCATAATCTATGGTCTCCTAATTTGCAGCCCATGGATGGGCCTCAAGGATTTTACAAGCCCCTTGAAATCATATGCACAACTTGATGTGTTGGGATACTTTTTTGGGGGAGGAAATCCTTGGGTTTATACTATTGAAATGCTTCCTGATCCCTCAGCATTAAAGGCCTGTAGGCTACTCTCCTTACCATGGACCAGTATCTGCAGACACCTGGTGTTGTACATTTCTTACTTCACTCTGGTTCCTCTTTGTACCAGCTTCAGGGTTAGAGCTTGAATAATATGTTTGGTGGAGGTTTGAATACATAGCAAATTGCATTTTTTAAAAACATTTTGTTGGAGTACAATTTATACATATTAAGATGTATAAATTATAAGGGGAGAGCTTGTTTGATTTTTTTATATGCATTCATCTGTGTGACCAATGCCCAGATGAAGGAATAACACATTTACAGCAGCCCAGAAGGTTCTCTCATTCCTCTTTCCAGTTAATATAAACCTCTCCCCTCTACCATTCTGACCTCTATTATGATTCATTTGTTTTGTAAATTCTTGAACAGCATGTAGGTAGAATCCTATGGAATGTATTCTTTTATACCTAGCCTCTTTTAATCAACATAATGGCTATCAGAGTCATTCATGTTAAATGTGGCAGTAGTTCATTTTTTTATTGCTGTATACTATTCATTATATCTCTGTTCTGTTTTATTTATCCATTTTTTCTTGCTGTAGTTCATTTGGATTGTTTCTAGCTTTGGCAATTATGAACAAAATAGCTATGAACATACTTCCATATGAATTTGATGGACATGAGCACTCATTCCCCCTAAGGAATGGAATTGTTGGATCATTGTCTATAGATATGCTTACATTTAGAAAACGTTGTTAAGCTGTTTTCTAAAGTGGTTGTACCAAAATCTTGAATTTAGGCCAGCCAACCTTAGTACCCACCTCCGAGTGTTCCCAGATCCACCTGCCTGTGTAGCTATCTGAATTTACCCCCTCCTAGTTTCTGCACTAAACCTTTTCCTAATCTCAAATTCTCCCACTTTGGCTTTATCTATAATAATAAGCATAATATGCTAAAAAGACTAGACACCCTTCCAGACAAACTTCCTGATGAAGCCAGGGCTGTGAGAGAAGCCCCGGTCCTGGGTGCCAGAGGGAAGCCGGTGCTGGCAGCTGGGGAAAGGAAGGCCAACTCTTGCATGCATTTTGTGCATCGGGCCTCTAGTTGATTTATAAAAAGTTAGATCTGGAAGGGCCTATGACAATCAGGCAATTCAGCCTCAATGTTTCAGAGATGGAGACATTGTAGCTCTAGTGTGTGTGGGTGAAAAATTTGTCCAGTGACACGGAGCAAGTTCTCAGTTGACCCGGGGTCGAGAATGCATGGTTGTCAATTCTGATAGCAGCCAACACGTTCCTTGTTCATCTCGCTGGTAGGGTAAAGCACCTGATATCTGAAAATACTCAATGTTTGTCAATAAAAGAAAAGTGAAATAGAAGGATTCTTAGAGATCATTGAGTTTAATGTTGGCTAAATGGTGCAAATGTGTCAGTCTGGTTTACAAAGAACATTGTATTTGATTTTAATTTAAAAAATATATTTTTATTGACTTCAGAGAGAGGAAAGGAGAGGGAGAGAGAGATAGAAACCTCAATGATGAAAGAGAATCACTGATTGGCTACCTCCCACACTCCCACACTGGGGATCAAGCCCACAACCCGGGCATGTACCTTGACTGTAAATCGAACCATGACTTCCTGGTTCATAGGTTGATGCTCAACCACTGAACCATGACAGCTGGGCTATAAAGAACATTATAGGTGGACCCGTGTTAGGGGGTGGATCCATTGTGAGAAGGGTATCTCCTCTTTAATCCTCTTTTAATCATTGTAGTTACCTGGAGGAAGAGAAAAACCTCCATTCACTGCTGTATGTCACCTCATTAATACTTGTCAATCTACCTTCTAGAAAAAAAAAAAAGAGAGAGAGCAAGAGGCTCTATCAAGATTTTCATAATCCCCCCCCCCCTCTGGAGGTGTAATTGATATATACCATTATATTTTAGGTGTGCAGCATAACAACTCAATGTTTGTGTATATTGTGAAATCATCACCAAAATAAGTCTCCTTAACATGAATCACCAGGATGCTTTGTTTTTGTTGCATTCTTTTCTCTACTTTTTACGGTGATTACCTTTTCTTTAGAGAAGAAAACAGAAGTTTCCTCTTCATGCCTGTGGCAGAACGATCCCTTCTTTTCAAATATATTTATTTAAGCATAAGCAAAAAACAGTTGTGAGGTTCACTGAGGGAAAAGGTTAGAGAGAAGTAAATGGAATGTGAGGATGTGACAAAGAATCGGGAAAGGGGTCAGGGTTTGGCTGAAAGCTGATCCACATCTGTCTGATCCAATCTTGAGGGTGACCAGCGGGGAAACAGAGCCCTGGAAGGAGAGGCTTGAATGGCCCTTCACACTGGCTGCAAGGGCTCTCAGCACTGCGTTCAAGCACAGATCCGGCTTCGGGGCGTGTTGGAAGGAGAGAGCTGTAGCCCTAGGTTCCTCATTTACCATAAAGGAGACTCAAGGAGCCGCCTGGGGGCCTTTGAGAAGCACTTCTGCTTGATAAACTTGTTTTCCCACAGAAGGCTCGGCGGGCAGCTTAGAGTCTCCAGAAGAGTAGAAGTTGGGAGGTGGGCGTCACAGGGACACCTTGCCTTCACTGTTTGGTCCCTGCCAAGCAGTTTCTCTCAGCCACGCCGAGAACGATGCTGCCAAATGTTTCCTGTAAGGGGCAGCTGGGCTCCTCCGTGCCCCCAGCTCACACAGCTTAGATGGCTCCCCCCGGGTCCCCCAGCTGCGTTCTCCTTCCTTAGCCAAGTTCCCTTTCCCGTCTCATCTCCCTCAACAGTCCCACCCGCCAGCCTCGCTTTCTCCTCTGTGGCTTCTTTCCTAGCGTCTCCTGTTTGTGGAATTCCCTGCCTGCGTCTGTGACCCTGTGGATTCACTCTTTGAGGAGCCTTTTCTGACTCCTCCAGCCACGCGTGGTTTCTTATCCCTCTGTGGTGAGCAGGATCCGTTCTTGACTGAACAGCTTACTTAAATGTAATTTGCAAAGTCCTCTTCAAATGGATTTTCTCATTTAACAACCCCCTGAGCTAGATATTATTATCGGGATTATCATTTTATGGCAGAGGGAGCTGAAGCACAGGAAGGTTGAGTAACTTGCCTCAGCTTACACTGCTGATCGGCAGCAGAGCCAGGATCGAGACAAAGGTCTTTCTGAGTCCGGAGCTCGCATTCTTTTTTTTTTTTTTTTTATATATTTTATTGATTTTTTATAGAGAGGAAAGGAGAGGGATAGAAAGTCAGAAACATCGATGAGAGAGAGACATCGATCAGCTGCTTCCTGCATGCCTCACACTGGAGATGTGCCTGCAAGCAAGGTACATGCCCCCGACCGGAACCGAACCTGGACCTTTCAGTCCGCAGGTCGATGCTCTATCCACTGAGCCAAACCAGTCTGGGCCGGAGCTTGCATTCTTATCCAGTAGAGGATCCCCATCGCCCTCACTGCAGCACACAGCATTCTGCCCCCGAGTTCGTTCAGTGAATTGTAGGGAGCTCTCTGCTCCCTATTCGTGAGGTGCTGCAGGAGGCGGGCATGCATCCGGGGCGAGGCTGGACATAGTAAGTGCCCTTTTCTTACTGGCAGTGGTCGGGAAGCTGCGTCTGGCCGTGACGTCTGCCTCGCACCAGCCTGGCTCTGCAGTCCTGCTAACAAAGCCAGGGGAGGGGGCGGGCAGGGTGCGTTTGTTCCGCTTTGATGCAGGGAGAGCTCCTGGCCCACAGGAGGAATTGTTTCAGCTTCAAGGAGAACAAGAGCACGGCTCTTGTCCCTGGGGAGCTGCGGCACAGGCTTGTACAGGCTGCTCCTGCCCAGGGACACCATAAATCGCCGGGCCATGGACTTGACAGCCAGCCGCGATGTGATCAGAAAGCCAACAGCAGCCGCTGCCAAACCTTTGGTGGCTGTTTCCTTCATGGCCTCTCATCTGTCACACCAGATATAGTAGTCACCGGTGTGGTCATTTTCTTTCCAAATGGGGACTCGGGGTCAGACAGTCAAATCCCAGGTGGGGAGAGCACATTAACCCTTTCAAAGGAGCAGCCCTTTATCTCAGCACAGCACTTGCACATGCGTGATCTCACTGAATTTGCATTCGCTCACTCATTCATTCTTCATTCACTGGGTGAGTAGCAATGACACAACTCTCAGAGGCCAGGCATCTTTTTCTGAGACTCAGAGAGGGAGAGGGAAGAATGTTCTCGGTTTGCAGCTCAGAGAACTGAGGGAGAGCAATGGGGAGCACAGCAGGTCACCGGACAAGGGCCTTCGAGTTCAGCTGCAGGATGGCTGCTCTTATTAGAGGGGAGTTGGGAAAAATAATTTTCCTTCCCTGACTGAGAGTTTTCTCATTGCTTTTCATAAATTATCTATCTTTAAAATTTATTATTAAAAAAAAATGAAAGTTATACTCATACATGATTGTAATTTCAACATCCTCAAAGGTATGAAACCAAGCAAGGCTCTTTCTTGCCTCTCCTCTTGAAGTCAAGTTTCTCTCATTGTTTATCTTTTTGGGAAAACAGTATGTGTGTGTGTGTGTGTGTGTGTGTGTGTGTGTGTGTGTGTGTATGTGTGTGTGTAAAACAAATGAGAACATACTTTGCGGAACCTTGCTTTTTTAACTAAACAATCTATCTTGGAAATATTTCCATGTCAGCAAGATAGATCCAACTGATTATTTTTAAAGGTTACTTACTATTAAATTGTAGGAATATATAAATAATTAATGATTTGACCAACATGCTATTAGCAGAGACTTGTTTTCTTTTTATTGTTGCTTTATAAATAATGCTGCAGTGAGTTTCTTTGTACATATATCTTGACATACTTTTGGGTAAATTCTTAGCAAAGAAACTGCTGAGTAAAAAGGTAAGTGAATTTTAATTTTTGATAGCTATTGCTATATTGTCTTCCAAAGTTTGCCTTAACATTTCAACCAAAAATGTATGATGCTCATTTCCTCACGACTTTTCTTTTTCTGGCCAACTTTATAGGACATTTTAAAAAAATAGGTAGGTAGAACCCTACTACCTCTAAAACCCCCTTTTTATTAGAATTTTTATTTTGGTTATCTTTTGAGCTATTGATTATGTTCTACTTATGTTTTTTTATTATATATGAGACTAGAGAAAACAATTGTCTATATGTGTGATAGCAAAGATTTATTTTTAATTTATTTAGCAATGTAAGAAAGAAAGGCACGTCCACATATGACTAACTCCTCAGTTAGCTGAAGCTGCAAGAGCCGAAGTGTGAGCTAAAGGGGAAACAGTGGTGCCAGAGTGTTAGGGATCATGGTTAAGAGTAAGGTCCAGACCTTAGCTATTGTCAATAATGCTGCTATGAGCATTGGGGTGCATACATTCTTTCTGGTTGTTGCTTTGAGATTCTTGAGATATATTCCCAGAAGTGGAATCGCTGGGGCAAATGGAAGTTCCATTTTTAACTTTTGGAGGAATCTCCCTACTGTTTTCCACAATGGATGCCATCTATAATACCCTCAACAATAAAAGTAAATTAAAAAAAAGAGTAAGTTCCTAGGACACTTAATTACTCTACACAGGTTTGGCATAAGCAGGTCCTGGCGCTCTGGTTGTAAGCTCCTGGAAGCACTGTTCAAATCTCCTCCCCCCCCACACAATGCAATCAGAAGTGACTGAAGCCCTGATGCTGCAGGCACTGCCTTGGGCAAATGCATCGTCTTACCAGGCTGCCGTAAACAAAAACCCTGTAAGTTTATGAACCGTTAGAAGATCTGACACTTACTCCTGTCAACGCCACTAACTTCGTGGGTGTTTCTGGTCCAGTCTCTTCACTCCAATAGGTCTGAAATATCATCTGGAAACAGAGTTGGGGATTGGACTAGAACAGTTCTCACTATCAAAGTGTTCAAGGTGATCCTCCAATGGGCCATAATGTGGCATATCTGTTTACTTTTATTTTTAATATAATTTTTATTTTTAAATCAAAGCTAGAGCGAAATACTTCTGGCAGGGTTTTATGGAAACCATCACTTTGTCCAATATTTTAAAATATTTTTATCTCAAAAAGATTTTATTCTAAGGAACATGCATTTAGGATCTCGTTGTGAGGTTTTGTTTTGTTTTTTTAGTCTACAAATCTTTTTGTATCCTATTATGGAAATAAAAAGTTATCTTTCATTCAAGACACCTCCCTCCATGCATACAAGTGCATGCTCCATTCCTCTACCTCCTAATGTAGTCACTGCCTAGTTGCATAAATATTCCCTTATTTACATCATGTAAATGCTGTTCACTGTTGAACCATATAAAATTCTGATTACTTTTCCTTTTCTTTAAAAAAATATTTTTATTGATTTCAGAGAGGAAGAGAGGAGAGAGAGAGAAACATCAACAATGAGAGACAGAAACATTGATTGGCTGCCTCTTCCACGCCCCACACTGGGGATTGAGCCCATAACCCGGGCATATGCCCTTTACCGGAATTGAACACAGGAGCGTCAATGTTCTATCCATTGAGCAAACTGGCCAGGACTTTCTTTTCTTTCTAACTTTTGTTTTCTGTAGAGCAAATCATTGTCTCTTTTTTATTTGTTTATCTTTTTAAAATATAATTTTCTAGAATTTATATCCAAGTACCCACCCCTCACTTACCATTATCTTCTCTCAGGGTAATTATATAGATTAAGTATTCTTCTCAATTAAACATTTTTGGAGACATCACTCTTAGAAACTTGACTGGCTTTAATCTGAATGAAATATTCTTTGGTTTGCTATGCCCTTCTCACTCTGTGGTTTCCCTTTATATTCATCCAGAGTTGCTTCTTCTCTTCTTTCTTGCTTTCAATTCGATGTCTTCCATTTTCTTGCTTTACTTTCTCATCTTAAATACTTTGTTCAGTAGTTTTCTCATAGAGAATTCATTGGGTGAAAAGTGAAAGTAATTTACATGTCTGAAAATATCTCTATACTTAATTGACATTTGTTTGGATATGGAATTCTGGTTTGGGAGTTATTTTCCCTTTTGACTTTGAAGGCTATTTCATTTTATTCAAGCTTCTGGTAGTGCTATTGCTAAACCTGAAGTGTATCTGCTTATTGATTCTTAGTATGTAACCTGCTCTTTTCTTTTCCTTTTGTGTGTGGACACTTTTAGATTTTTTTTTTTATTTCAAGCATTTGACATTTTCATTGATGCTGCTTGGCTTAGCAGTATTTTCATTCCTTGTGCTGGGCATTTTAGTGAGGCTTTCAATCTGGAAAATTGGTTATGAGAAATTATTTTAAATTTATTTCTTTGTCCACTTTCTCTACTATTTTCTCTTTTCTTCATTCTTGGAACCTTTATTATACAGATGTTGCATCTTCTGGAGGGATTCTTTATTTTTCTCATATTTTTTCTATTTCTATTTTTTTTTGTCATTTTGCTCTTCTGTTTGGGAGATGTCTCTAGCTTCATCTTCTAATTCATTGTTTAGCTTTTCATTTCTCCTGTAACATTTTTATTTAATTTTAAGAGTTCTTTCATGTTATTTTTAATGATTCCCTTAATAGCATTGTATTTTTACTTTATGGTTGCGATATTGTCCTTACTCTCCATGAGGCTATTAATGGCAACTGTTTTCTTTGTGTTTTTTATTTGCGTGTGTGAGTTTTCATTTTCCTGAATAGTATCTGTTTTACCAAGTTAGTTTTCCCTATTTGTTTGCTGTCTCATCTGGCATTCATTTTAAATGCTTTCTTTCCTAAGATACCTAGTCATCTTTGGCTATCTGCTCATATTCAAGGATGGATTCAACAAAACTAATTGGAAATTTTGTGTTGTGTACATACTTGCATTTTAAGGTCGTCAGGTTGGGCTACTTTATGGGTGCAATCCTGGTGGTGGCTCTTTAAGTCTTGCCAGGGCTGACCAGCAGACCCCGAGTGATGGATGAATGATTACTCTAATACACGATTGCTGTGTAAGAGGAATAAGGGATTGCCTGGCTCAAAGAACCAGATAGCCCCAATTGCCTACCTCTTCAGGCTTTTATTGCAAAAGCAGTTTGAGATAAAGTTTATCTTTTAGATACAATCAGTAGGGTAAGTAATTTTGGGAGGACACATGTAACTGTAGTGTCCTTTAAGCAAGGACACCTAAAGATTAAGCATAGAGGAGAAACTAAGATGGCGGCATAACTGAACACTTAATAGCTGCCTCACACAACAATTTCAAAACTACAACTAAAAGACAGAACAGACATCATCCAGATCCACAGAAAAGCTCGGTGAGTGGAAATTCTACAACTAGAAGGAAAGAGAGGGGCTCACGGAGACTCAGAGGAGCTGCAAAAACCTGAGATATGGAGACACACGTGTAGAGAGGATGGGCAGCAGAGTGTCTGGCTGGCTTCCTCTAGCAAGAGGGAGATGGAAACTTCCAACTATACTGAACACCAGTTCCAACTGCACTGAACCCCAATTCTGGGCGAGATTCATATGGGTGAATCTAGACTGTTGTGAAAAGGGAGGAGTACACAGAAACTTAAGGTAGCCATGAAAGGTAGAGGTCTTGAAGGTGCATGGAGTGTGAGAGCGCACACAGAGGGCTGACTGCTGATTGTGCCACTGGCTTTCTCTAGTGGGAGGAAAACAGAAGCTCCCTACTGCACTGAACTCCACTTCTGACTGCACTGAACCTCAGTTTCAGGTGAGACCCTGGGGACCCAGACTCATATGGGTCCCTAGAGTACACAGAAACTCAGGGGAGCTGAAATGCAGAGGTCTGGAGCCCCACAAGTGAGAGTGCACACAGAGAGGGCTGCAGTGATTACCGAGGGACACTGAGACCCAGGGGCCATGTAGGGCAGGGCTGATGGGAAGCCAAGACTTTCTGCTCAGGCCTGAGTCTCCACCCCATCCAAGCTGAACACAGAGACTTTTGCAAGTCTTGTATCATAAGGCTGATTCCAGCACAGAAGTTTCCTGGCATAGACACAGCTGATCCTCACAACCAATTGGTTTGGAGATCAATTCTCCCCAGTGATACCAACAACAATCAAGACTTAATTACAACAAGACTTTACACAGAATCCACAAAGGGGTGCACCAAGAGAGTCCACCTCAGGTAACTGGGGAGGTAGAGCTACTGGGCTATAAAGGACACCTAGCACACAAAACTACTCTACCAACTCAGGGAAGCAGCCAAAATGCAGAGACAAAGAAACAGATTACAAACAAAAGAAATGGAGGAAAACAAACAACTGGATACAGAGTTCAAAACCACGATTATAAGGTTTTTTAAGAATTTCCTAGAAAAGATGGATAAATTTAGCGAAACCCAAGAGGAGATGAAAAAGCACCAACTAGAGATGAAAAAGAACCAATTAGAAATTAAACATACACTGACTGAAATTATGCAGAGACCTAACAGCAGACTAGAGGAACGTAAGAATCAAGTCAAAGATTTGAAATACAAAGAAGTAGAAAACACTCAACTAGAAAAGAAAAAAGAATCCAAAAATGTGAAGATAGTGTAAGGAGCCTCTGGGACAATTTCAAGCATACCAACATCAGAATTATGGGGATGACAGAAGAAAAGAGAGAGCAAGATACTGAAAACCATTTTGAAGAAATAATGACTGAAAACTTCTTTACCTGGTGAAAGAAATAGACTTACAAGTCCAGGAAGCACACAGAACCTCAAACTAAATGGAATCCAAAGAGGACCACACCAAGACACCTCATAATTAAAATGCCAAGAGCAAAAGACAAAGAGAGAATATTAAAAGCAGCAAGAGAAAAACAATTTCCTACAAGGGAGCACCCATACCATTGTCAGCTGATTTCTCAACAGAAACTATGCAGGCCAGATGGGAGTGGCAAGAAATATTCAAAGTGATATATAGCAAGAACCTACAACCAAGATTACTTTACTCAGCAAAGCTATCATTCAGAATTGAAGGGCAGATAAAGAGCTTCAGAGATAAGAAAAAGCTAAAGGAGTTCATCAACTCCAAACCAGTATTATATGAAATGCTGAAAGGTCCTCTTTAAAAAGAGGAAGAAGAAGAAAAAGGTAAAGATAAAAAATATGAATAAATACATAACTATCAACAAGTGAATCTAAAAATCAAGTGAATAAAAAATCTGATGAACAGAATAAACTGGTGAATATAATAGAATCAGGGGGATAGAAAGGGAGTGCACTGACAATTCTCAGGGGAGAAGTGTCAGGTGGGTGCAGGGAGAGACTGGACAAAAATCATACACCCATGGATGAGGACAATGAGGGGAGAGGTAAGGGCAGAGGAAGGTGTGGGAGCTGGGTGAAGGGGAGCTATGGGGGGGGGAAAGAGGAACATTTGTGATAATCTGAACAATAAAGATTTATTAAATTTAAAAAAAGATTAAGCATAAAGATTTGGGGAAACACCTTAGGGTCTGCATGTGCACAGACTTGTTTGGAAAAGTCAAGGAAAAATTAGGAGTGGCCACTTATGGCCAAATTACCTAAGTCAAAATTTTGAGAATCAGGGGTGGTAGCTTTCAGCTAATTTCTTTTTTCTGAATTTCATCCTTACAAACTTTCCAACCTAGTCTCCCATGCTTCCCTACAAAGTCTCTTGTTTTTTAGTCAGCTAGATTCCCTGTATAAGCTTCTTTCCATATCTTTCCTGGAGAACATGGCTGTCATTGTTTTGATAGTTCAGTTGGAAAAACATAATAAAAAAAAGCTGAGCATCTCAGCACTCAGGTTGTAACTGTTTGCTTAGTACCCTTGCTTTGAGCATTATACTCTCTTCCTCTATTTTTCCTGATGCTTGAACATCCAGAGATATTGTTTTTATTCATTCTTCAAACTAAACTTTAAACTTCCAGGGCTTTTTTTTTGGGAGGGGGGTGTCAGAATCAGGATCAGATGACAATAGTTTCCCAGCGATGCAGATGGAGGGACATTCGTAAGCCCTTTTTTTTTTTTAATATATATTCTATTATGGAAAGTTTCAAATAACACCCAAAGTAGAGAAAATAGTGTAATGAACTCCCATCTTCCTGATACCCACCTTCAATATTTCCCCAATCTCAAGTGCTTTATGTACTTATAAGCCATCCTCTGATATACAGTCCTGTCTTTGCCCGTTCCCAAAGCTCCTCATACCTCCAACCTAGGAGCCTTCAGGGAATTCTCAGAGTAAACTTGGGGGGTTGGGGGGGAGGAGGAAGTGCCCTCACCCCTGCACGACCACCTTAGAATTCTGCTTTTCTTGGTTCTACTAATAAAGTTACCACTTTTCTTTCTGCTCCACAGCTTCTAGGTTTTTATTGCTATTATCATTTCTTTATTTTAAAAAAATGTTTTCATTGTGTGTGTGTGTGTGTGTGTGTATGTGTTTTAAAGAAAGTGAGAGAGGGTAGGGGGAGAAGAGAGAAATATAGAAACATTGTTGTGAGAGAGAAACACCCATCAGTTGCCTTCTGTATGCACCCCAACAGGGGACCAAACCCATAACCTGGGCATGTGAATGGGAATTGAGTTGGCGACCTTTTGGTGCATGTGCCAATGCTCAACCAACTGAGCCAACTGGTCAGGGCTGTTGTCTCTTCTTGTGGTCTCTTTGTCACGCTTAAGTTTCAATTTCTCCACAGATCACACTCTAACATCTGAGGTTTTAAATATTCTCCACCCGGGACTTTATTTTCCCAGCTCTTCAATGGCCTGACCCTCTACGTCTCATTACAGGCTTCACGTTCTCCTACAGACTCTCCTTGACCTCCTGATTAGGGGTTCAGAGCCCCTGTCATTTTACCCTCTTCCTTATCCGCCACAGCACCTTTCTATGCATTGTAACCGCCTGTCTCCTTCCCTAGACAGTGAGTTCTGGACAAGTATATACTCTAGCACAAATTACACATAGAGCAAAAAATTATTAGCTAGGTGCCCTGTGTCAGAAATAATTGTTTTCATTTACCAACGTATTTGAATCCTGGGAATAATTCTCAGATATAGGCACTATTATCATCCCCAACTTAGATATGAGGAAATGGAGGCACTGTTACTCAATAACTTGCCCACGTTCCCCTCACCAGTAAATAGAGGAGAAGCCGGGAATGGAGGCCTGCTTGCAGAGTCTGCCAGGAAAAAGGTATTTCAGATCCATTTGTGAATAAATGAGCACATGAAGGCATAATTGAACAGGCCAGCAGGTCCAGTGCGCTAAGGAGGTTCAGAAGCCCCACCTGACCCCTTTACCAATAGCATTTCTATCTTACCCGGTGGCTCTGGATTTTTCCGGTCGGTGACAAAAGGATTGAAGGCCATTGCTATTCATAACTGTAGATATTCATCTGCTGCCTGCTCTCCAAACACCCAGAGAAGAGGCCTCAAAATCATAACACAGTCGTCTCACAGTATCTGCTCAAAGGCAGAGTCTGACTTTAATTCCTGTCAAGATTCTATTCTCAAGAGTTTAGCCGAGTGACTGGCATTTGGTAGGTTCACAATATTCGTTGAGGGTTGCAATAAAAGTAGTCAGCAAGTCAGACTAATTACATAATCAATCCTTCAATCACCAAGTGCTAAGTTAGAAGGCATCTTAGCCCATCCATGCGTGGAAAATAAGCCTCAAAGCGTTTATAAGGTCAGAGTTTGTTTCTGCTCTCCTGTTGTCCTTTAGTGTCTACTCTTCTTTGTCCTGGTACCAACCTCCAATGTCTAGTGGACAAGTGTTGTCCATTTGTTTGTGTTAGGGTTGCTGAAGGAGGAACGCATGAGGCCAAAAGGGGTGAAGAATTACGAATTTATTAAGTCATCTGAATACCAGAAGGGCTGAGCCCCCAAATGGCACCAGCACCCAAAGATGGAGAGTCAGAGGTTTTTAAAGTACTATAGGCAGGCTTTTTCTGAGCAGAGAATTCTCTGTGCAGGTCTGGATTCTGGGAAAGTCCAGAGGGAAGAGATAATGGTCTTAATCAAGGTGAATGTGGTCTAAGCAAGTGGAATGTCCATTGGGAAGTGGCCTAAAAGTCAGTTCCCAGGGGAGGAGGTATCGATTCAATTATTTGATCAGACCTAAATAACAGTTTGCCCTGCCCATTTTCCCAGATACCCCACCTGGAAGGTCTTCTTTGCATATCATCAATCAAGTAGTAGTTATTTATTCTAAACATGTCTACAGAGTACCTACTAAGTGCCAGGAGATTAGTGGTGAGAAAAAAAATAGCTGTGATTCATAGCGATAGTCAAATCCTTGAGTTTTTATTGTGTACTTTGTAAAGGTTACAGAGGTATGACAATATCTCTGCCCTCTCAGGAGTTTACAGTCTGGATGAGAATATTTAAAAGGCACACAGAAAATCAGGGCTCAGTTAGGGACTAAATGGAGGGAGACTTTGAATAACGAAGTAGGACCTCCAAAAAGGGAAATAGCAGCATAGGTTAGTTAAGCGTGTACTGCAGGAATGCGTACATAGACTGAGGATGAGGAATCAAAGTTTAAAGAGTTTCTGTCTAACGTTTCCACTAGAGTGTCTATTTGGTTATCCTGCATCACAAAAGCCTAAAAGTGCTTGAAAAAGAGTTGTTGAATGAATGAATGAATGAATGAATGAATGAATGAATGAATGAAGTGTATTTTAGGGAGGAGGAGATGAGATAGATAGATAGACCAATCACAGCATCTGACTGCACTTTTCTGCCCTGAGGATATTGTTCTGATATCCCAGGTGTTACTAAATTATCTCAAGCTAATCTCTAAAAATCCCCTCCTGTTGCAGGAAACTCTGATTCTGTGCTTCCAATCCCTGTAGAAATGCTAATAGTTGATAATGGTTTAATGTTGGTTTATGTTTGTCTCCCTCTGGAGCTATTTGCATGTTAACACTGGACTCCTAAAAACGTCTGCATTCCTAAGGAGAGGAGTTTTCTGTGCTGAGACAGAACCAGCTGGGGAGAGATTTGTGGGCTGCCAGGGATGGGTCCCTGAGTATTAGCTTACATGGCTTGTGGCTTTCTCTGCTCTATCTGCCCACAAGGGTGACTCAGGAAAAATGGTTTTGGCAGCCATTCTCTTATCCCAGGGAAAGTGGTAATTTTAGAGTTTCTTTCAGTTTCTTTCTCTTCTTTCCTCCCTCCCTCCATTCCTCTTCTCTCTTTCCTCCTTCCTTCCCTTCCTTTTTCTTCTCTTATTGTCCCATGAATCAATGTGCATCTCATCCACTCAATTACATGGCCCCTTTAGTAATGGTCTCATAACTTGTCTGCCAGATTTTATTTTCTTTCTTTACTAAATTATTATTTTATTTATTTTTTTATTAATGTATTACATGTATACATATCTTCCCATTGTCCCCCCATCCCCACCCTACTCCCATGCATGCCCTAACTCCCCAGTGTCTTTCATCCATTGGCTATGCTTATATGCATGCATACAAGTCCTTCAGTTGATTTCTTATCTACCCCACCTCTCCCTAACCTTCCCACTGTAATTTGACAGTCTGTTTGATGCTTTACTTCCTCTGTATCTATCTTTTTGTTCTTCAGTCTATAATGTTCTTTATTATCCATAAATGAGTGAGGTCATGTGGTATTTTTCTTTCATTGACTGGCTTATTTCCTTTAACATAGTGCTGTCCAGTTCCATCCAGGTTGCTGCAAATGGTAAGAATTCCTTCTTTTTTATGACAGCATAGTATTCCATTGTGTAGGTGTACCATAGTTTTCTGATCCAGTCATCTTCTGACTGGCACCTAGGCTGTTTTCAAAACTTACCTATGGTAAATTGTGCTGCTATGAACATAAGGATGCATATATCCTTTCTGGTTGGTGATTCTAGTTTCTTAGGATATATTCCTAGGAGTGGGATTACAGGTTCAAATGGAAGTTCCATTTTTAGATTTTTGAGAAAACTCATACTATTCTCCACAGTGGCTGCACCAGCAGTGCACTAGGGTTCCCTTTTCTCCTCATCCTCACTAACACTTGTCATTTGATTTTTGATGATTGCCATTCTGACAGGTTTGAGATATTACCGCATTGTCATTTTGATTTGCATCTCTTGGATAATTAGTGACTTTGAGCATGTTTTTATATGTCTCTTGGCCTTTCCTCTGTCTTCTTTCAAAAAGATTCTATTTAAGTCCATTGCCCATTTTTTATTGCATTATTTATCTTCCTTTTATTAAGTTGTATAAGTTGGCTGTAGATGTTGGAGATTAAACCTTTAGCAGTGATAACATTTGCAAATATGTTCTCCCAGTCAGTGGGCTTTCTTGTTGTTTTATTGATGGTTTCCTTTGCTGTGCAAAAGCTGTTTATTTTGATGTAGTCTCATTTGTTTATTTTTTCTTTAGCTTCCATTGCCCTAGAAGCAGTCTCAGTGAAGAAGTTCCTTTGGCATATGTCTGAGATTTTGATGACTGTGGATTCCTTTAGTATTTTTGTGGTTTCCTGTGTTATGTTTAAGTCCTGTATTCATTTTGAGTTTATTTTTGTGTATGGTCTAAGTTGGTGGTCCAGTTTCATATTTTTGCATGTATCTGTCCAATTTTCCAAACACCATTATTGAAGAGGCTTCTTGAGTCCATTGTATGATCATGCCTCCTTTGTCAAATATTAATTGAGCATAGTGGTTTGGGTGGATATCTGGATTCTCTATTCTATTCCATTGGTCTATGTGTCTGTTCTTGTGCCAGTACCAGGCTGTTTTGAGAACAATGGATTTGTAATACAGCTTAAAATCTGGTGTTGAGATCCCACATATTTTATTCTTCTTTCTCAGGATTGCTGTGGCTATTCGGGGTCTTTTTATTGTTCTAGATGAATCTTTGGAGAGTTCTTTCTAGGTCTGTGAAATATGCCATTGGTATTTTAATGGGGATACATTGAATCTATAGATTGCTTTGGGTAGTATGGACATTTTAATGATGTTGATTCTCCCTAACCATGAACATGGTATGCTCTTCCATCTGCTTCGTCTTCCTCTATCTCTCTTTTCATGTTCTGTAGTTTTCCTTGTATAAGTCTTTTACCTCCTTTGTTTAGTTTATTCCTAGGAATCTTAATTTTTTTTTTGGTGCAATGGGTAAATGGGATTGCTTTTTTAGTCTCTCTGTAAGTTCACTATTAGTGTATAAAAATGCCATAGATTTCTAGGCATTAATTTTGTATCCTGCTACATTGCTGAATTCATTTATTAAGTCTATTAGTTTTTTTGATGGAGTCTTTCATGTTTTTATGTATGGTATCATGTCATCTGCAAATAAGGACAGCTTTAATTCTTCTTTTCCAATTTGGATGCCTTTTATTTCTTCTTTTTGTCTGATCACAATGTCTAATATTTCCAGTACTATGTTGAACAGGAGTGGTGAAAGTGGGCATCCATGTCTTGTTCCTCTTCTTAGGGGAAATGGTTTTAGCTTTTTCCCATTGAGTATGATATTAGCCATGTGTTTATCATATATGGCTTTTATGATGTTGAGGTCTGATCCTTCTATTCCCACATTGTTGAGAGTTTTTATCAAGAAAGGGTGTTGGATTTTGTCAGATTCTTTTTCTGGATCAATTAATATGGCTATGTGATTTTTACCTCTCAATTTGTTTATGTGATGTATCACATTTATTGATTTATGGATATTGTACCATCCTTGCATTCCTGGGATAAATCCTACTTGGTCATGGTAATGATCTTTCTGATGTACTGCTGAATCTGATTTGCTAGAATTTTGTTGAGGATTTTGGCATCTATGTTCACGAGGGATATTGGCCTGTAATTCTCTTAATTGTTGTGTTGTGTTTATCTGGTTTTGGTATTAGGATGATGCTGGCTTCATAGAAGGAGCGTGGAAGTGTTCCTTCTTTTTGAATTTTTTGGAATAGTCAGAGGAGGATAGGTTTTAATGCTTCCTTGAATGTTTGGTAAAACTCCCCTGTATAGCCATCTGGCCCAGGCTTTTGTTTGCTGGAAGCTTTTTGATGACTGTTTCAATTTCTTCCATAGTTATTGGCTTATTGAGGTGTTTAGATTCTTCCTGATTGAATTTTGGAAGGTTATATTTTTCTAGGAATATGTCCATTTTCTCCAGATTGTCCAGCTTGTTGGAATAGAGTTGTTCATAGTATTTTTTAACAATCCTTTGTATTTTGGTGGCGTCTGTTGTTATTTCTCCTCTTTCATTTCTGATTTTATTTGAATCCTCTCTCTTTGCTTCTCGGTAAGCCTAGCTAGAGGTTCATCAGCCTTGTTTATCTTTTCAAAGAACCAACTCTTGGTTTTGTTGATCTTATCTTTCTTTGGTCTCTATGTTATTTATCTCTGCTCTGATCTTTATTATTTCCTTCCTTCTGCTTATACTGAGTTTTTCTTGTTGCTCTCTTTCTAGTTCTTTGAGTTGTAGGGTTAGGTAATTTATTACCATTGTTTCTTGTTTTTTTTGTTTTTTGTTTTTTGTTTTGCTGTAGGCTTGTAGAGCTATGAACTTCCCTCTCAAGACTGCTTTCACTGTGTCCCATAGATTTAGGATTGTTGTGTTTTCATTGTCATTTGTTGTCATGATGTTTTTTTTATTTCTTTCTTGACCTCTCTGGTTATCCAGTCATTGTTTAATAACCTGCTGTTTAGTCTCCATGTGTTTGATTTCATTGGATTGTTTTTATTGTAGTTGATTTTCAGTTTTATGCCACTGTGATCTGAAAAGATGCTTGATATGATTTCTATCTTCTTGAATTTGAAGAGACTTTGCCTATGACCCAACATATGGTCTATCTTTGAAAATGACCGATGTGCACTTGAGAAGAATGTATATTCTGTGACTTCAGGGTGAAATGTTCTGAAGATGTCAATTAATTCCATCTGGTCTAGAGAGTCATTTAGGATTGATGTTTCTTTGTTGATTTTTTGTTTATAGGATTTGTCTAATGGTGATAGTGAGGTATTAAAGTCTCCTACTATGATTTTATTACTGTCTATCTCTCCCTTGATATCCTCCAGGAGTTTTTTTTTTTCATGTATTTGGGTGCTCCTGTATTGGGTGCATACATGTTTATCAGAGTTATTTATTCTTATTTGATTGTTCCCTTTAGTATTATGAAGTGGCCTTCCTTATCTTTTGTTATGTCCTTCACTTTGAGATCTAATTTGTCAGATATAAGTATTGCTAACTCAGCTTTTTTTTCATTTCCATTCGCCTGAAAACCTTTTTCCATCCCTTCACCCTCAGTCTGTGTGCATCTCTTTTTCTGAGGTGGGTTTCTTGTAGACAACAGATATATGGGTCATGTTGTATTATCCAGTCCATTACCCTAGGTCTTTTGATTGGAGCATTTAATCCATTTACATTTATTGGTTGTTGTTAGGTACTTATTTCTTGCCATTGATAGGTACTTATTTGTTGCCATTTTTATTCTTTACTTCTGTGTTCCTTCTTTGCTTCCTATTTCTTTTTTCTTTTCTTCCTTTCTTTTTTTTTTTTTTTTTTTTTTTTTTTTTTTTTTTTTTTTTTTTTTTTTTTTTTTTTTTTTTTTTTTTTTTTTTTTTTTTTTTTTTTTTTTTTTTTTTTTTTTTTTTTTTTTTTTTTTTTTTTTTTACAACAGACCCTTTAGCATTTCTTACATTGCTAGTTTGGTGATAATAAGTTTCCTTAGTCCTGTTTTGTCTGTGAAGCCCTGATTTCACCTTCAGTTTTGATTGATAGCCTTGCTGGGTACAGTATTCTTGGATTCAGACCCTTCCTTTGAATAATTTTGTATATTTCATTCCATTCCCTTCTGGCCTGATGAGAAATCAGTCACTAGTCTGCTGAGGGTTCCTTTGTAGGTAACTTTCTGTCTCTCTCTGGCCATTTTTAAGATTCTTACTTTGT